>JARHVA010000945.1:365000-612500 GCA_037957365.1 Torreya grandis
ACAATGGTAAAGTGTTGATAATTAAGCTCCCTAGAATAAATCTATAACAAGTTTCCCCAGTGGCTTGAGAAACTATGGTAACATGCCTTACTTGGATATCTATGTTAATAGTCTTTTAGGGTAAATCCCAAAGGATCTTTGCAAATGGCTTCTCTTTCTTGTGTAATTAGATCTTTCTAACAACCAGTTCAAAGGACCCATTCCCAAATAGCTTGCTAATTTCACCTATGTTAATCTCCATCTCAATGGAAACCAATTTAGTGGCTTGATATTATGGGAATTAACATGGCTTGAGTGCATTAATGAATTCAATTTTTTAGATAATCTACTTATAGGGAAAATACCCATTAAGTGGGCCTTTAATAACGTCAACCTTTTTTAGAATAACCCATTAAGGAGACCTTATAAAAAATAGTCAATGTATTGATAACTACCTTATTTAATTGAAACACATATTTACTCATTAAATCCTTTATACACCTCAATAACACTAGGTAAGTTCAACCTTGAGCTATACACTAAGAGATTCCTTCATGGGTAACTTGAAGGTATATCCTATTATATACCTTGAAGATATTACAAATCTCAATAACACTGGGCAAGTTTAACCTTGAGTTAATATTATGAGATTCCTTTAAGGGCCTTGTAATACCTTCATGGGTAACTTGAAGGTATCTCCTAGGAGATACCTTGAATATTTTACAAGGACCTTTAAGGTAAAAGAAAATTCCACTCATACAACATGGTAATTATTCATATATGAAACTATTAAAATAACCTCATCCTATACAAAATGAAGCATGGGTGATATACCTTATTCAACTCTCTTATATTCTCTACATCAAAAAGTTTCACTCTAAAATTTTTCTTATCAAGAGATTTCACATCAAGAATGGTAATGAGAATGGTTTGGATGTCATGTTGAATGGGGAGGTAGAAGAGCTACATATATGCATTCAGAATGTATCCTTGAGCACATTCAGAGGTGTAGGTGATTGTAGCCATGCCATCCTCATAATAGTTGGTACTACTTCTGAGGCCCAACTTAGGGTTACATCCTTGTGATAGCATTTTAAAAAATTCATAACTTTTTAAAACTCCAAACAAATCAATTACTATAACATAACCAAAAAAATTGTTAAACTATTTTGAGGTGAAAAGTGCATGTGTGTAGGAGGACCTAAGATGCATGCTCTTATGTATGGACTATTAGCATCAATGCACACTCTCCCAATAGTTTATGTCCTCATGTGCACAACATAAGTGTATTCAGTCTTCACCTCTCTTAATTTTCTACATGTTCATAAAAAAAAAAATCAGCAAGCAAATGGATTTGGCTTGTGAAGGTATGCATGGAATGGTCTTATAAGATAATAAAGTATAGTTATGAACCATCACGTCTCATTGATAATAACCATTCATCTAATAGTCGTAAGAAAAGCTATGGAAAATTATATGGGAGGAGTAGAGTTTGATGTAGGGAATAAGAAAATCCCTTTTCTATTAGCCTTGTATTTGAAGCCACTGTATCTTTTTAATATCCTTCTGTAACAATCCAAGACAACCTAAACCAAGCCAAACCAATCCAAGCCATGAGAAGCATAGTTGCATTAAGTTTGGTGTTATTTGAGGTATTTATAATGTGGTAAATTATGTGCCACTGCACTACCCCCATCCTAGAGTTTGGAGAAGATAACATCAGATGCCTCAGAGAGACTAAAAAATAATTAAAAGACCCAAACCAATCCATCTTCACATGGTGGTTTGTTAATAGTAGCACAGGCTTGCTTCATCTACAACTTTATGGAAATTTAGTATTAACACAATGATAATGGGAAAGTGTTAAGCATTAAGCTTCCTAGAATGATTATTGAAGGAGATTTACCCAATGGCTTAAGTAATTATGATAGCATGTATTACTTATATGTCTCTAGTAATAGTCTTTTAGGGAAAATCCCAAAGGGTCTTTGCAAATGGCTTCCCTTTCTTATGCAATTAGATCTTTCTAACAACTAATTTGCATGACCCATTACCAACTAGCTCACTAATTTCACCTATCTAAATCTCATTCATCTCAATGGAAACCAACTTAGTGGCCTAATACCATAGGCATTAACACAAATTAAATGACTTAATGACTTTAATTTTATAGATAATATGCTTACAGGGCTAATGGCCACTAAGTGGGCCTTTGATAGGACTGAAAATTTTCAAAATAACCTACTAAGGAGACCTTATAAAAAATAATCAATGCATTTATAACTACCTTCTTTGATTACAACACCTATTTACTCATTAAATACCTTATACACCTTAATAACACTAGGCAAGTTCAACCTTGAGGTATCCACTAAGATATTCCTTCATGGGTAACTCAGAGGTATCTCCTAGGAGATACCCCAAAGATATTACAAACCTCAATAACACTAGAAAAGTTTTACATTAAGGTATCCACTAGGATATTCATTTAAGGGCCTTTTAATACCTTCATGGGTAATGTAAAGGTATCTCCTAAGAGATACCTTGAATATATTACAAAGACCTTCAAGGTAAAGTAAAATTTCACTCATACAAATTGATAATTATTAAGATATAAAACTATTAAAATAACCTCATTTCATATTTAAAAAAGCATGGGTCATCTACCTTATTCAACTCTCTTAGATTCTCTTTGTTGGAAAGTTTTTCTCTTGGAAGTTTCCCATCAGGAGATTTCATATTGATAATGGGAATGGGAATGGTCTGGATGCTATGTTGACTAGGGAGGTAGAAGAGCCATGTACATTCATTAAAAATGCATCCCTAAGCATGCTCAAGGGTAAAAGTTATTGTAACCATACCACCCTCACATCAATTGGTAGTGATTTCAAGGCTTAGCCCATGGTTGCATCCTTATGACAACATTTTCAATCATTTCTTACTTTTTTAAAACTAGAATCAAATTAATTACTACAATGTAATAAGAAAAATTGTTAAACTATTTTGAGATGGAAAGTACATGTGCGTAGGAGGATCTAAAATGCATGCTCTTATGTATGGCCTATCAATGTCAGTGCACACCCTCCCAATGGTGTACATCCTTGTGTGTGTAGCATAAGAGTCTTCAGTCTTCACCTCTCTTATTTTTCTACATGTTCATTAGAAACAAATTATCAAGCACATGGACTTAGCTTGTGAAGGTGCACACAAAGGGGTCTATTAAGATAATAAGGTACAACTCTAAACCCTCACATCTCATTGATAGTAAGCATTCATCTACTAGTGGTGAGAAAATCCATGTAAAAAAGGGAAGAGTAGAATTTGATGTAGGGAATAAGTAAATCCCTTTTATATTTACCTTGTATTTGAAGCCATTATAACTTGTTGATAGACTATTGTAAAGAGCCAAGCCAAGCCAACATAAACCAAGCCAAACCAAGCCAAGCCATGGGAAACATAGGCATGTCAATTTCGATATTATTTTAGGTATTTATGGTGTGGTCAATTATGTGCCATTGTGACACCCTTATCCCAGAGTTTAGAGAAGATAACATTAGATGCCTCAATGAGACTAAAAAAGAATTGAAAGACCTAAACCAATACCTATTCATGTGGTAGTTTAGGTATAGTAGAAAATGTTTACTTCATCTAAAAATTTGTGGGAATTTAGTGTTGGCACAATGATAATGGGAAAATATATATCATTAATTTACCTAGAATGAATATTGAAGGAGGTTTCCCTAGTGGCTTGTGAAACTGCAATAACATGTTTTACTTAGATGTCTTTGGTAACCTTCTTTCAAGGAAAATCCCAAAGGATCTTTGTAAATGACTTCCTTTTTTTATGTAATTATATCTTTCTAATATTGAGTTCATAGGACCCATTCCCTACTAGTTCACAAATTGCACCTATCTTAATCTCCTTCATCTCAATGGCAACCAATTTTGTAGATAATATGATTATAAATAAATACCTTCTAAGTGGGCCTTTAATAGCATTGACATTTTTCATAATAACCTACTAATGAGACTTTATACACAACAATCAATGTATTGATAACTACCTTCTTTGATTGAAAAACCTATTTACTCATTGAATCCCTTAAAAACCTCAATAACACTGGGCAAGTTCAACCTTGAGGTATCCACTAGGAGATTCCTTTGTGGGAAACTTGGAGGTATTTCCTAGGATATACCTTAAAGATATTATAAACATCAATAACACTAGGTAATATCAACCTCGAGGTATCCACTAGGGCATTCCTTCAAGGGACTTGTAGTAACTTCGTGGGTAATTTAAAGTTATCTCTTAGGAGATACCTTGAAGATATTACAAGGACCTCAAGGTAAAGGAAATTTCCACTCATATAATGCAAAAATTATTCAAATTTGAAACTATTAAAATAACCTCATTCTATATAAAATGAAGCATGGGTGATCAACCTTACTCAACTATTTTAGATTCTTTGCATCAACGAGTTTCAATCTAGGAAGTTTCCCATCAGGAGCTTTCAATTTGGGAATGGGAATGAAAATGGTTTAGATGCCATGTTGACTAGGGAGGTAGAAAAACTATGTAGATGCATTCAAAATTCATCCTTGAGCATGATTGAGGGCATAGGTGATCACAACCATACTGCCCTTGCAACAGTTGGTACTGTTGTTAAGGCCTAGCCTAGGATTGCATCTTTATGATAACATTTTCAAAAATTTCTAACTTTTTAAAAACTACAAGCAAATTAATTACTGTAACATAATAGGAAAAATTGTAAAACTTTTTTGAGGTGGAAAGTACATATGCATAGGAGGACCTAAAATGTGTGTTCTCCCAAGTATTAGAAGGCCCTTCAAGTTATTAAGTTATCACCCAGTAGTGATTTCATGGTGAAGTAAAATTATACTCATGTGCACATTGAAGGTATCTAATGGGAGATACATTCAATGATCCTTTGAATATATGACACCACCCTTCGAGGTGTCTCTTAGGATATTCCTTCAATGGCCTTGAAATACACTTTTAATACCATTATGGTTAACTTGAAGGTATCTCCTAGGAGATACCTTGAAGGTACCAATTGATGGACATTTTGACACATATTAGAAACATAATTCCCCCTCATCTTTCTCCTTTGAAAAAAATGTTTGTGGATTCCTTTGCCCATCACATTATGTTGGCTAGTGGCTGATATCTTAGAAATGTACAGTCAACTTTTAGGCCATCCCATTTGAATTATTTGTACATCTCTCTACATATAATCTATTTTTAGTTTGGTCATGCACTATTATTTTAAGTGAGATTTAGTGTATACATTATGAATATTTAAATTGTATTTTGTATTTTAGTTTAGAATTCACATTTGTTGATATATAATTAATTTAAAATGACTTAGTTTAGATAAATAAGATTCAAATTTGATTGGTATAATAGTAGCTATAAAATATTCAAAGGATTTTAGACAATCAAAAAATAAAACTAGCAAATTTATTAAAAAAAGGGTCTATTTCCTTATTAAAAACCCCTAGGTACAACAACATGGATACTTGTTTCAAAAAGGTGAAGCTAAAAAGTAAAATATTATCAAAAAATTAAAATTATTTCATCAACCATGATTTGACTCTACCAACAAAAAAAAAATTACACTTGAAGAGGTAATGGAGTATTATATAATTTTTATGGAAAGGTTTGATGATTTGTGTGTCCTGAATGAAGGTGTTTCAAAAAATAAAAAAGCTAGGAAGCATTATCTCTAGATTCAATAATCATATTGATATAATAACTACATAGTGATGGAGGTTATCTTCTTGAAAAATATACATAAATATTGAGTTTCTATTATGGGCCCCCATGTCTTTGGCCATTCATTTTAGAATATTTTAGTGCAATATTCATTATTGGTGTGAAAGATGATTTGATAATCATTGATATTATGAATCCTATTGCAGTTTTTAAGGAAAAACATCTTTACCTATTTCTTCAAGAATTGATTGGTAAAATTATTATTGGGGCTTTCAATGTATTCATCATTCACAAACTTGAACATTTTTTTTGGCATTTATAACTCTCTCATAACGCTGTATGTTGGTGATTTCCATTGCATGCGAAAAATGGGTGTCATACTTTGGGGTCTAGATAATGATGGATTCAATTGGATTCATATTACATGTATCAATTTTTCTCAGGATGCCACTAATTTTTATCTTAGATATTTCATCCTCTAGTCACATTAAAGTAAATTAGAGGAAGGTGTTGATATCAACAAAGACATATCAACATTTCAAATGATTGATTCACACAAAATAGGAAGGCCCTTAAAAAATGAAATAGATAGTTTTTTGGGGAGTGACTTATCTCTACTTTTAATAATTTAGATACATGTGAAGTGCTAGGGGTATATACAAGATCCGGATTGGTGTGTGCTTGTACACAATTGCAAAAGAATTGATCTTGACTTACAGAAACTAAAGAACAAACAATTTTTAATGTTCAATTTCAAAATTGTTTGACAAATTCAAAGCAACCAATACAAGAACAACAATTTCTATTTTTACCATGTGCATAACATTTTTGATTTATTTTATAATCATGCTTCATTTTTCAAATATAAAATCTTATTAATCTTTCAATGTGTATTCTTTATTTTTCATAGCTAACAACTTAGAAATATTTCAATGTGTAACAATAATATCATTACATGCAAGTGAAGAAACAATAACAATGAAAAATAAAATCAATGAACATGACACATTCCAATTTAAAGAAGGTAAGATAAGATCATGCATATTTTTATAATTATATAATTTTTTATTTATCAACTTTTTTTAATACTGACAAAGTATATATTTAACTGTTTATGTGTGAATTAAGACAATTCACAACATAGCTCTACAACTTTGTGTCTCCAACATAACAATCCATGACACAAATCTCTAGCTTGTTGCCTCCATGAAAACAACATAAGGTAAAACTTTACAACAAGACACATTTTTAAAATAAAAATATCAAATCAATTGATGATGAGAATTTTTAGTTACTACATTATATAATACCTTGCAGGGAATAAAGAACCAAAGGTTTAATGAAAGAGTACACCTGTAAAAAGTATAAAAAAGAAAAAAAAGTGAAAATCCCTTTTAATGAATGTGTAATTATACAATTTCATACACTAGAATATATTAATTATCTTTATTTATTTAAACACATTACAATTGAATTTTTCTTTATGGACAGGAGATTGTAGAAGACAATAAAATATAGACTTGCATCGGCTTGGGATTTGAAAGTGTGGGTTCATTTTATTGTTGTGTCAATTTGAATATGGTTGTATTTAACCATTAAAATATTTTTTACATGTTTAATTTACCCAGTTTAAAATAAGACAATATGTGCTCTATAGTTTCTTCAATAAAATAAATTTTGATGTTGAGTATCCATGATCTTTATCAATATAAAAATGATTTCTTTGAATAGACATAAATATTGTGATTGTGAGAAATTTGATGAAGAATAGATTTCATATCAAGAATATTTTGATGAAAAAAGGCATATATATATATATATATATATATATATATATATATATATATATATGCTAGATATAAGAATTCTTTTATATAAAGAAAGAAATGAATAAAGCATATTGTGCTAGAAACAATTATATTGTTATTGATCTAAATAATTTTTAATTTGATGTGTCGTACTAGGAGTATATGAAGGGGGCTCAACTATAGGTGTCTATTCATTTGAAATTAGTGATAGTGAAATTTGGCTTGGAATGAGAAAATCCTATTTTTTTGCTATGATGGGTTGTATAAACATATAAATATTTATTGACATGCATAAAAATAACGAATACTTTCATTATTGTAAGAATATAGATGTTGGTTGATCAATGTTAAATTACTATTAACATCTATGAGAAATGAGTTATGGAAAAATGAGATTGTTTTAGAATATGATCAAGTTATGGTCAAGTTATAAGGATTCAATATGAACATGTATATACTTATGTATGTTACAAAACTAGAAATAGAAATGGTATATCTGTGTAATGAGTATAGTTACATGTGCCTGAGCATGTATTTTTTTATTTATATTTATATGAATCTTTATAAGATTTAAGGAAATGCAAATAAAAAATGCGTCAAATGAAATGCATTATGTTTATATGTCACAATATGAAATGCAAATCAAAAGCACATCCATGACCAATCTAGTTACATGTAAAACATTTTCTTAAAAATTTTTCATGTTATATTTCTTATAATATAATATTTTAAATAAATGATTGCCTTTTTTTAAAAAAAATTGTAGACAATTTAGAGGAGCTAAAACTGACTTCTTAAATACTATTGATTTTGGGATTGGATGACTTATTATTTGTTGTGTACAAAATAAAAAAATACAAATGAATGATATGGAAAAAAAGAAGATTATAAAATAGATGTCATACTACATTCAAGATCATTCCAAACAAAATTTGAAGGTGGCATTATAGTCTTTTTCTCATGTTGGAATTTGGTCAATGATAAAGGACAATCATTTGAGACTACTCCTTCAAGCCATGGGTTACACAAGTTAAAATTTCATATTTGTTTGGGGTAAAATATATTATAAGCCCTTTAATATAAACATAAATAAATTGGATGATTTTATTTTTAAAGGGACCTTGGAGGTGATTTTTCAATTGCCAACATGGTGTTCATTGATTGGAACTCTAGAAATTGTGTTACAAAAATAAAATAAAAAATGAGTTATATTACATCAAGTACATATACTTGAAATGTAAGTCAGAAAGATGAAAATGATTGGAGAATAAAAATTATGTCTATCATCACATTCTTGGGAGAAAGAAAAAAAACCATGCCAACATCTATGAACCATTGTTTAGAAGGATGTAACTTTTTCATATGATTCTCTCAAGTGTATTTATTGATTATATACTATAATTATAAAAATAAAAATTATCATCAATTTCATACAAATAAATTCTAAATTATTTCAAATGTAGTTTAATTTATTTCAAATTTATTGATTTTAATTTAGTAATACTTTGATCTCGTTAAGTGCAATTCGATTTATAGTTGGACATAATTTGAAAGTATTAAATTAGGTCCAAGTTTCAAATATTATCCCCTTACAAGTGGATACTCCATTAGTTTATATTGAAATTACCCAAGTTGATCCATTAGTATATTGACACCTGCTCATGAAGATCTTCCCAAGGAACAACAAATGATTCTCAAGTCTCTATCTCATTAAATTTGTTTTCCAATCCAAGTTACCTTAGACTCATGCAAACCTTAATAACCTGATGAGAATAGTTATCCATCAAACCTCACACACTATCCATAAGTATTCCCTATGTTGCCTTGGTTCCAAAATTGAATGGTTATCCATAAAACCTCACACATTATTTATGACTCAGCAACCTTGGGAAACATCAAATGATATTCTATTAGTAGATACAATAATTGCTTATTATGTTTTCATCCATAATTTGGCCAGTCAAATGGTGCCACATGTACTAATAATGGAATCTACATCAAAGGATCAATGATCAATTTGAAGGCATAGAAGGGTGCCACACATTTGAAACAATCCAATATATTCAAAACGATATGTGCCCAAATGGTTTGAAATAGTCTAAAATAGACCCAATTATAATAAAGGAATATTATAGAATAATTAAAACTTGAAATGATAGGGTTATTATGGTTAAAAATAGACCCAATTATAATAAAGGAATATTCTAGAATAATTAAAACTTGAAATGATAGGGTTATTACAATAATATTAAATTTTCACAAATATGTAAATTGTTTGATACTAAAATCAGGTTTACATGGTTCTATGATTAAAGAAGACAACCTAATTTTTTTAATAAAAAACTATAAAGTTTCAAAATTTTACTAGAAGTGAAGTGTTATGCTCTTGGTTGATCAAATATGTAGCTTAGGGCTATGATACTCTCCTCATCATTTTAGAATTATTTGGAACAAATTTGATGATATAAGGGAGATTAGGGCTAAACTAATCTACTTAAAAATTGGTTAATGATAGTTACATAGGTTAGGGTTAATATAAACTATGATAGGAAAATCCTTAATAAATGTCTCATAAGACACAAAACTTTCTAAAGGTTTTAAAATTAGGTCAAATCTAAGTAAGGATTATATGGGGGAATTTCCATGATTCAACACACATGACCTAGAGTAGTACTGGGATGGGTAACCTTCCTTTTGGTATTAGTGCTTCACCCCTATAAGCATCACCTAGATGCATTGAGTGTTAAATGGATTATTCATACTAATGAAATATGTGAACCACTACTCATGAGCTATGGGCTAATGTATGTTGAATCAAAAGTATGTAGATAAATTTAAAAAGAAACATATTACATAGTTTGATGCATTACATAAAAATCACCATTTTTATAAATTTAAAGAGATAAGGATATCCATAATGAATGGTTCATAAGGCTCAACATTTGTTAAAGGAATAGGGTCAAAAACTAAGTGGTATTAATTGTGAAGGAAATTCCTTTATTAAGTGTTCTTGATCTAGAGTAGTAATGGGATGGGTGACCTTTAGGATATCTTGGTGCTTCACCCATGTGAGCATCACCTAGCTTTAATGAGTATTGAGTGGACCATTCCTACTCATGAGAGATGGATTCTTGTGAACCATTACTCATTAAATATGGGTGAATGTAGGTTGACTTGAAAGTACGTAGTTTAATCCCAAAATCATATCACATGATTTGATGCACTACAAAATACCACCACTTATATAAATTTTAAGAGATAGGGATCTCCATAATGAATCATTCATAATACACAATGCTTGTTGAGGATTTTAAAAATGGGGTCACAAGTTAAGTGGGATTGTTATGGGTGTTTAACCATTTTTAATTCAATAAAAAATAAAGTAATGGTGTTAAATTATTGAAATAGAAATGTTGATATGTAAAAACTTGATAATGAAAATATATTTAGTTCATAGTATTCTATAATAAAATACAAGATTTATAATTTTTTTAAAATAGTTAAAAGGCCTAAGTATGTGTAAAACTCCCTAAAATAAATTTAATTTTGACTGTGTGAGCTCAGTGTGACTAAAGATTGTGTGAAATACCTAGAAATAATATCATATTAGAAAACATTAATTTGTAGTTTGCAAAGAAAAGTACATGAGAGGTAGACAAGAGCACACTATAGCTTTTTATGGCTACTATAGATGCATTGTAGTTGAATGTATTCTTGATATTTAGATTTGGGTCTATGTGATCACTTGCAAGGGTTGATTGTTGAACTCTATGTTATGTATTATCACATGAAAGACTTAAAAAAAAATAAAACCCTATATCATCCATTAGAAATAAGATAGAGATCAAATGGAAAAGTGGGGAATAGATAAGCTAGCCTCATAAACCCTACATGACTGACTTTAGCCTATATAGTCCAAATGGGGCTCAGGTCAATTTAGTTATCCCTGCTAGAGTGATTATGTGATCCTTGATTATGAAACTAGATTGACTATAACTATATGATTGATTGAAATTATTGACAATAGACGCCTTTGAATTGAAATAAAAAATATTCATACTTGAATTATGATTATTAGAATGATATAGAGTTGAAATAGTAATAAATATTATTATTTTGCTCAGTGTGAAGAAAAATTGCTAGAGAGATCTAGCAAGGGTATAATAAGTGGCCTTGATGTGAATTTATAGGAGAATATTTAAAATAATTTTGCTAACTAATTTTATCAAATGCATAGGAGAACCATTTTAAAATTCATTGATTTGAAAAAGTGATTATTAGAGCACAAGAGATATGGTCTCACTAGGGGATAAAGCCATAGTTTCACCCTATTTGCCTAGTGTAGACTTATCTAGAAGACCAAAGATAATTGGGACATGTTTGAAAATAGTTTTTTGGAAGAATAGGGATGAATTAAACTAAAATAAGGAAGTGTGTATGATATTTATAGTGTTTAAAATACAATAAAGGCTCTCTTACAAATTATGAGTTAATGACATGGAAATATACCAAGGGTAGTCATATCAAGAATAAGCATTATAAAAAATTTAATGATTATAATTATGTGTCTAAATTTTTCCTAACTTTATTTTGGTGATGAAAAAGTGAAATTACTAGAGTAAAGCAGATACAAACCTGAGTGTGTATACATACTTTGTATTTGAATGCGAATCTTGTCAATGAAATATGCCTTAATCTAAAAAACCTATAACAATGCCATTGAAAGTAATATTTGCTCATATTGAAAATTATAAATTTGATATTTTTAATTTGAAAATAAAGTATGGAAATTAAAATTTCATGGAACACAGAGATGGATAAGTGCATGCCCCCTTGTCAGGGCATTTAGAGAAGTATTAAACTTTGGTGAATTGATAGTGATCAAATCTCAATTTGAAAAAATATTATATGATCTTGAGTTAAAAGGATTGTATACTCCAACTCTCATTTGACTATATAGAGTACTCTATAAAATATTTGGAGTGGAACCATGAACTATGGCCCACTACATATTGAAAAAGTTTAACCATAGATGTTGAGTGCCATTAAACTCTAACATGGCCCACTCACAATTGAGATGAATGACACCACTCATGATGAATATAGATTCCATTTGAAAATTTGAAACTTGAGAATTTAAAAAATGGCATCTATAATTGTGAACATGAATGAATATCACATTAACTATATGTATACTATATTAAAAAGTTATTTGATTTTGTAATTGAAGCTTTATAATTTTGAAACTTTTAAATTTTTCCAATTTTGAAACCTTTTTCAACTTTGTAACTTGTCACTTTTGAAAATTTTTGAACCTTGTAATTTGAAACTATAGTGATGAGTGCACATGTGTACCACCTGCCCCCATGATTTGATTTTTTAATTATATTGATCTTTGAAAACTTTATATTTCCATAAATATGAAGTTTTTCTCTGAGGTTTGAATGTTCCAAGAAATCCCATTATGATGTCACCCTTTTGAGATGAGAGATGTATCTTGTAAGTCACTTATCTCAAAATAAATAATATGTGAAGAACATTTTTAAAATATTTTAAATTGATTGAATTTTAAGAATTGGATATAACATTGAATTTTGAATATGAAGCATGTTTTATATCATTGAAGCATAGAAATAATTTATGTATAATATGCATCAAGGCACTAAAGTAAAAATATAGTATATAAGGGATGCATGACATGAACCATGACAACATAGTAAAAATAAATAATCATAGAAATAATGTCATACAATATCATGTAATTTTAATAATATGTCACTCATAAGGCCCAAGAGGCCACATATAAGGGGCATGCAAAATGTCACAAAACATACAAGGCCAAGGGCCACATGAAAATGACATAATGATGTCATAGAAGTAAGATTTTGAACATACAAAGCCAAGTACTGCAGACATAATAAGAAAACAAGTCTAACCTCTCATGTAGTAATATAATAATGTAAAACAAAGCATTTATCAAATGAGACTAGTATAGATCTATCATATATATGAATTTGAATGTTGGCAAGTATCATATTTCACATAATACATGTGTAAAGTATGATTTAGAAGGATATTTTTATTATATGTAGATCAACATGGTAAAGAGGTTATGGATAGAGGTAACTTGTTAAAGTGTTCATGAAGAGTATACAAATGCCCCTAACTTATCAAGGATGTTGGGTAATAAATGAAGCTAAAAATCAAAGAATCACGTGAAAGTATGTTTTGTATTACACTCAAGTATATCATGACAAGCATTGCATATTAAAATATAGAGTATGTTATTTAATTAACATAAAATAAACAATATATGAATATAGGTAAGCTAATAATATTTTAAAATGTTTTAGGTCTTGATTTTGAAAAATTGAAAATATCTAGAGTTTTTTGAAATATATGCATGTTTTTATTTATTTTGAAATATAATCATTTTTTTAATTTTTTACAATATGTGAATATTATTGTCCCCAAAAAAATGTCACTCGTTTTGTTGGACAACATATGAACTATTTGGGTCCTGCAAGACCAAAATTGTCTCTTCCCTTTTCAAAATTTGTTATGAGCATTCTAATTCCTCATTTTCCAAGCTTTTTCAGTAAAGGGGCTAGTTGGTTCAATGGGTTCAATCACTTTAACAGGTGAGTTCAATCAAAAGGGGCAAATTTCCAACACTTAGGTATTTTTAGGGTTGATTCAACACCTTGGTTTAGCCAAAAAGGGTTCATCAGAAAGCTTCTAAGAAAATATTGAACCATTGGACCATTGAACCATTGAACATTGAACCATGTTGGTTCAAAGGTTCAATGGGTTCAAGGTTCAACATCTTTAACAAAGGTTCAAAGTTTCAACGTGGTTTGGTTCAACACAATTGGTTCAAGCAGTCAATTGAATGAGTGGAACAAAAGATTGAACCTTTGAATCATTGAACCCAAGTTGGTTTAATCAGTCAGTTCAAGTGGATAAGGAAAGGAAAAAGCCTAAGAGTGGAAGCTTCTAGGTTTCATCTACCAAACACATTATAATTCATCTCTAAAAAAATAGTAGAACATGCCACGTGTCCCTTGCAAAGCTCTATGGAAGCCACCAAGAGTCAACCTCTGTAGTTTCTTCCTTTTGTTTATATATTAAGTAAAAACTATGGTGGGCCCTGGGTAAGTTGCTAAAGTGAAATGTGACATGTGTCTGCATCCACAGTTTCTCCTAAGCATCTCTCAGTGTGTGTGGAAGGTGCCAAGTGGCAATGGCAAAAGGTTTCAATATGTTTCTCTAAAAAGTAGTGGAAGTCACCACGTGTCATCTTCTACAGGAATTTCTAAAGGTAGCTAGAGCGTAGTGAAGATCACCATGTGTCATCTTCTATAGGAAACTAATATGAGTCCCAAGGACTTTTTGAAGGTAGCGAAAGTGTGGCAGAAGTCAACAAGTTTCAGCATCTGAGTGAATCTAAAATGAGTCCCAAATGTTTTTATAGTATATCCAAAGCTTAGTGGAGACCACGACATGTCCTCTTTTGCAAGACTTTCAAAAGTGTTTCTAAAGATTCTATAGACAAATAGAAGCTACCACGTGTCTCTGACTATTTCAAAGTAGAAGCTACCACGTGTCCCATTATAACTCAACAAAATGTGACAAGTGTCTGTATATGTATTTCAAGTTTCTTACCAATTTCTAAGCTTCTCCTAAGCTTCTCTTAGAGTCAAATGGATACGACCAAGTGTATTGGTCTATTTCACAGTGGAATGTGCCATGTGTCAAAACAAGTTTAGCGACCAACCAAAGAGATAGCCTGAGATCTCAAAAAAGGGATAAAACATAGCCAAAAAAGGAGGAATGATGAAGAAGGACCAGAAATACCCATGCATGGGATATGTTTCTAGAAGGTGAAACAATCCACCAGCTGGACATTGGAGAACATGAACATTCAATGGCATGACCCATTTCTCTGCATTGAGAAAAACAAATGGGCAACTACGCTCGATTCCAGCATATCTTCTTGACAAAATTTAAAATGCATTGAATGTAACATGATGTTTTACTACTCCCAAGTCTTTTTTGGAGAGCTATATATTAGACTATCTCTTATTGTTTTAGGGAGATCTTTTGGTTATTAGAAACTAAATTCTGCCCAAGTTGAAAGGCATTACTGGGACTTTGAGCTCAGATTGTTGATCATATTTTGTTATTGGAATAAGAAAGCAAGTGACTTTTTAGACTTTGTGCTATAATAACTTGGTTATTCAAGAAATTGTTCTTATGTATATTTCCTTAATATGATTTTTGCCCCTTTAATTAAATAAGCAAAATTAGTGAAAGTAGTCAGGAAGATGTCCTGAAGTCAATTATAGAGAGACTTTATACCCACACAATTTCCTTTAGTGTGTTTGTCTTTTCTATTCCTGTGTAAAGGATCTTAGGATGACTTTGTGCCCTCATTATCCTACGTATCTCACTCTTTGGTAGTGGAGGTGGAGACTTTGTGCTACATTTCATCATGTTGTGTCATTATGCCCTTGGTTACCTATTGCAATTACTACCAAGAAGATTTTTGTTGTTTGTTGAATAGTATTTCTGAAAGAAGAGGAGTGCTTTTTGTCATTACTCCTAAGATTTCTCTCTTGATCCTTGAACATCATCTTTGAAAAAAGAGAGATGGATGGTGTTGTCCTACCCCAAGTGTTATTTTTAGCATAAATATATAGTATTTAGCTCCTCATATTTAATAGGGAACCTCCCCTTGATGAGATGAGAGATTAGTCTCCTTTTGATGTGGTAAACCTACACATCTAGTGGAACAATCTCCCTATGCTATGGTGAATAGAACTATTTTGCATATCAGTTAGCTGAGTGACAAAATATTCACCCAACAGTTTCTGGTGACTCTGTTGGGGATGAACGTGTAATTTGAAACCTCAAGTTTTAGATTGAAGCAGTCCCTACCCTTATCCATAATAGACTTTGGCAACTCCTTTCTATGTCTTACCCATTATCATTATAGCCTTACCATCTCCCTTCACCTCCATGCTAGCTAGGGAAGAATGTACAGTCTGAAGCCTCAAGCTTAAAGCTGAAGCAGTGACCAATTATTTTCCATTTTTGTTCTACAATTTGGCAACTCCACACTATATAAGAAGCTAGAGATCCCAAGGTGTTGTTGACCCTATTTTTGAGTTGGTACAACAAAGTAATTTTGATATGTTTCCTTCACCATCTCACCTCCAATGAACTAGGATCTTTCCTCCTACTAAAGTTAGGTCTCCATTACTAGACAAAGCATCCATTTCTACTGTTAATAAAGCTTTGCCAATACTTACCCCTCTAAGATTTATTCCCCCTTTTCATAGTCATATAATGGTAGTTTAAGGCCCTTGGGGTAACTCTTTTGGCCCACTCAATTTAACTCCACCTCTACATGAGCTACCACACAGTTCAAGAAAGAATTCTTTGGTGATGGGAGAGTTCATCTTGATGAACACATGGCAACTTTCAACATAGCTTGTGGTGTAATAGGGGTGGAATTTGAAGATGTAGTAGTCAAGATATTTATAGAGACATTACAAGGTGCTATTGTAGATTGGTTCTACCATTTACAAGCTCGGTCAGTGACTGATTGGAACACCCTCAAAGCCAAGTTTTAAGCTAGATTCAAACTTGCAAAAGATGCACATGCCCATCTAGCCTAGTTCACACAGATGAAGAAGGAGCCTCATGAACCAATGAGGGACTTCATAGCCAAGTTTGATAAGTTGAGGAATAAGATACCTACAATTGTTCAGCCAACACCTGAAAACCTCAAATGCTTCTTCATCAACTCGTAGTTGCCTGAAGTGATTTTTTTGCTAAGACGGGCTGGCCAAATAAACCTTCCTAAAGCTCAAGATTTGGCCACTGAGGTAGAAGATGACCTTATCTTGGTTGGAAAGATAAGGAGAGACCTTAATAGAAATAGACCCTCATCATCTTCTAAATATCTATTTATAGGCACCACTAATCCAATGGTGTAGAAGTTGGCAAATGAGTTGCTTTCTCTTAAAAACCAAATGGCACAAGGAATGTCTTCTGATCCTTCATACAGAGATATGCCAAAGAGGACATTTACAAATTAGTCGTATCAGGGTAATGCTACAAGGAATCAAGGGTAGCTAAATCTTCCTCCCCCATAGGGGAAAATTGCCATTGAAGCACCCCCAACTAATTCAGCAGTTGGATATCTTGAAACAAAATCTGATTTCTCTTTCTAACCTGAATTAAACCAAGAAAATGATGCTGATCTCTTTGCAAAAGATCAAGAAGAGTCAACTAGTGTTTCTAACATTGGTTTCCTAAATTACCAGGATGAACTTAGAGGTAAAAGAGAAGTAGTTGATGGATCATATGTTGTATTCACTTGGTCCCAAAACTAGTCAGCCCAACAAGATGATAAAGGAAAAATAGGGGAAAGTTCTTAGCCTGCAATCTCAATTACCAAACGAGGAACTTCTTTGCCTTTCTAGCCAAAGGACCTAGTGAGTAATAAGAAGGTAAGTACATCTAACATTCCTCCATCTCCAACTTCAATTCCACAGATCAATCCTCCCCTACAGACTAGAAGGTTAAATTTTCTTCCTCTATTCCTAGTCTAATTTAGTCATTTGACATAATTGATCATGTCAAGAATACCAAAATTCAAATGACTAAGTTTGAATATTTACAATCTAACCCTGAGAAGTTGGATAGGTTAGTTGAGTGTGTGAAGAATAAGCCATCTTTGTAGGACAAGATGTTAAGAACGTAACTCATGATCCCCCAAAGAACATGTCCATCCCAAATGATCTTGTCATTACTCCTACTACCCCTATGAAAATAGAGCCTTTCTATGTTTTCTTGTTAATAAATGGTCACAAGTTAAGTAACTACATTATAGACTCAGGTGCATTTGATAACATCATGCCTACCAAGGTGGTAAAATCTCTTTGTTTCACACTGACCAAAACATTTGGGAGATGTTTCTCCATGGAGAACAAACAAGTGCCACTATTGGGACAAATTAAGGACACCTAATTTGCATTTGCCACCTTTCTAGAAAAGAGAATCAAGATGATAGTTCTGGTGGCCAATGTCCTAGCATCATATGGTATCCTTCTTGGAAATTATTTTTTCAAAGATGTTGGTGGAGAATTGAGCATGGACCTATCCAAATCAAGGATCCTAGTTGGCATTATGCAGAAGCTACTCCTTAAAAAGGAAGCAAAATACGTGGTCACTCAAACATCAGCACTTGAAGCTCAAATTCTGTTTGAGTCTTCAGGCATGGGTAATTACTTTTTATCCAAGTTCATGAGGTGCTTGATGAAGTCCCTGAATGTGATCTAGGGTTTGACTCAGACCATACATCAAAAGAACTTGTAGGTTGTAGTATAGATGGAGAAGGATTTTCCTTCTCTAATGAAGAAAAATCTAAAGAAAAATTAGTGTCTGATGAGGTATGGATTCTAGAATTTGATGACAGCTACTCCTCTACCAGCTCAGGAGCTAGGATTGTATTGATATCTCCTCAAAGAGATATTTTTCCTTACTCATATAAGTTACAGTTTAGCAACACTAACAACACAACTGAGTACAAATATTTATTGCTTGGATTGAAGGCTACTAAAGATAAAGGCATCAAACTCCTTCATGCCAAAGGAGATGTTGAACTAGTGGTTTGTCAAGTAATGAACCTGTATCACACTAAAAATGAGAGATTGCACCATTACCATAACCTAGTCTGAGATCAAATTGAAAGCTTTGATGATTTCAACATCTCTGCCATATCTAGAGAAGTTAATGATCGAGTTGATGCACTCATTATTTCAACAACTCTTTTAGTTCCTCACTTAGACTTCAAAAAAGATAAGTAAACCATTGAACTAATTTTTTGACCAAGTGTACCTGATAATGTTGATCATTGGCAAGTATTCAATATTGATCACCAAGTCATTGCCTTCTTGGAATAAAAGGATAGCTTTAAACGACTACACTTTGAAGGTAGTGAACCTCACAAGCCTGAACCAACCCTTGAATCAAGTTCAAATGTAGGTGAAGAGTTCCTACAACTTAAAGGGAATAAAATTCCAAAAATCTTTTGTTTTCCTTGAGAAACTATTTGACAAGCATGACAGGTTCATCAAACAGCAGCAAACAGATTTAAGCTCCTCCTAGCGGTTTGATCAAATAAATCTAAGTACCAAAGAAAATCCCAAGATGGTGAATATTAGAAAGTGCCATACTCAAGAAGAGAAACTCAAAATCACCACTCTGCTCCAATAATATATGGATGTTCTTGCATATTCCTATGATGATCTGAAGTCACTCAGGCTTGATGAAATATACCATGACATTCCTCTCAAGGCTGACTCGATGCCTTACAAGCAAAAATCTAGACAATACAATCCAAAGATATCAGGTACTATTCTATCTGAAATACAAAAAATATTAAATGCTAAAATTATTTTCCCAATCCATCATTCCACGTGGATTGGAAACATAGTGCCTATAAGGAAGAAGAATGGCAAAATTTGCCTCTATGTGGATTTTAGAAATTTAAATCAATCATCCTTAAAGGATAACTATCCTTTGCCAATAATGGATCAAGTGCTTCAAATAGTGACTGATTCAGAGATGTTATCAATGCTAGACAGCTTCTCAGGATATAATCAGGTTGAAGTTAGTGTAGCAAACCAACACAAGACTACCTTCACCACACCTTGGGGCACTTTTACATATAGAAGGATGCCTTTTGGCTTGATAAATGCTGGCACCACCTTTTAGAGAGCAATGGACCTTACTTTCAAATATGAGATGGGTAAGTTCATTGTGGTATACCTTGATGACTTGACTATCTTTTCCAAGCATCACTCTGATCATATATGCCACTTGCAATAAGTGTTGGAGCGCTATCGCCAGAATGGCATTTCCTTAAACCTGAAGAAGTCTATTTTTAAAATAATAGAGGGGAAACTTCTCAGACACATTATGTCTAAAGAAGGCATAAATATTGACTCAGACAAATTCAAGTTTATCCAAGAGCTTACCTTGCCTACAAGTAAAACTGTTGTTCACTCTTTCTTCAAAAAGGTGAATTTCTTACGACGGTTCATCCCTGAGTTTGCTAAGAAGACTTGACACATTATAAACATGATGAAGGGAAAGGTCACTTTTAGCTGGACTGAAGAAGGCAAGTTAGTATTTGAGGATATCAAGACTGCCATTGCCCACATCCCAACTCTAGTTTATCCAGACTACAATAAAGAGTTCACCATATACAGTTACACTTTTGAACACACGCTTTCAATAATTTTGGTTCAATAAAATAAAGAAGGTATGGAATATCCCATTTCTTTCATGAGCTTCTCTTTTAAAACTCATGAGCTAAAATACTCAAACATGGAGAAGCATGCTTATGCAATGGTGAAGGCAGTCAAGCATTTCCACTTCTACATCTTGAATTCACGTACTACTACCTTGGTCCCTGACACCACAGTCAAATCCATATTAACTCAGTAGGAGTTTGGGAGAAAAAGAGGTAATTGAATTGTAAATATTTAGAAGTTTGATCTAGAATCAAGCCAATGAAGCTGGTATGGGAAAAAGGCCTATGCCAATTAATTACTGATAACAAACTAGAAGAAACAGAGCATGAAGAAGTAGAGCTAAAAGACACACCGATAGTCCTCTTTGTCTCCACCATGAATGAGTGATATTCAGGGATTACTCATTTCCTTACTTATGGTGAGTGTCCTACTCACTTATCTCGTAAAGAAAGGAGGACTGTCAAGTTGAAAGCTACCAATTTTGTCCTCTAGGATAATGGCCTATATAAGAGAAACATTTATGGAGTTTTGCTTCACTGTGTGGACAAGGAGCAACAAAGCTAACTTTTAAAATCTTTCTACAATCTAACTTGTGGAGGACATTTTTTTGCTCCTATGACTACCCATAAAATTCTATGAGCCAGGTATTACTAGCCAACTCTTTTCCAAGATGCATATAAGTGGGTAAAGAAATGTAAACTCTGCCAGCAGTTTGTTGGAAGACCCAAGTTATCTGCCCTACCTCTCAAGCCAGTGGTCATAGAGGAACCATTCCAACAATGGGGAATTGATTTTATTGGTGTTATAAACCCATCTTCAAGTGATAGACATGATTATGTCCTTACAGCCATAGATTACTTCACCAAGTGGGTGGAAGCTATCTCAACCAAGCAGGCTACTTTAGAAGTAGTATGCAATTTCTTCAAAGAAAACATCATTTCCAAATTTGGGGTCCCAACTAATATTATCATAGATAACATAGCTTGTTTCTCTTCTTAGGAGATTACTCAATTCTATTTTTATTATGGGATTACTCTTTCCCATTCTTCTAATTATTTCCCATAAGGTAATGGGCAGGCTGAATCAATCAATAAGAACTTGGTGACTATCATCAAGAAGCTAGTAGATGATAACCAATGAATATGGCATAAAACATTGGTTGATGCTTTATGGGCCGATAGAATTACACCCAAGAGGAAAATTGGTATGTCACCTTTCCAAATTCTTTATGGTCTCAATGCTAAAATACCAATCACCTTAGAATTGCCAGCATTGAAATTAACTAAGGCAATTGAAGATCAAACGTATGAAAGTTACATCAACAAGAGAATCATGTGCTTGACTGAACTAGATGAGCAGTGAACTATGGTGGTGGACTGAATTACTACACATCAAAATTTGGTGAAGAAGCTCTTCAACTAGAAAGCAAAAGTTTGTGACTTCCATATTGGAGATCAAGTCCTATTATGGGACAAAAGAAGAGAACCAAAGGGAATGCATGGAAAATTTGACTCCCTTTGGGTATGCCCATTCACTGTCCATTAGCTCAAGGGTGAAAATAGTTTCTTATTAAAATATCAAGATGGCATGTTCTTTTCACTGCCTCATAGTGGGCAACATCTAAAACACTTCAGTTTTTGAAGTATCAAATAATTTCATCTGTACATATGTATAATTTTTAGTTCCATTTTGTGTTGTAAGTTTTTGTTTTTGATGCCTTTCATTTCTAAGTAACATGAATCAATAGCCCAATGGCACATATGAAGGCATTAGAGATTCTAGATTCTACTCCCTTCAATTCTTTTTATAATTGATGGAAGTTCCCCAACTAGAGCCAACTATTGTCCCCCAAAAAAATGTCACTCATTTTGTGGGACAACATATGAACTATTTTGGTCTTACAAGACCAAAATTGTCTCTTTCCTTTTCAAAATTTGTTATGAGCATTCTAATTCCTCATTTTCCAAGCTTTTTTAGTAAAGGGACTAGTTGGTTCAATGAGTTCAATTGCTTTAACAGGCAAGCTCAATCAAAAGGGGCAAATTTCCAACACTTAGGCATTTTTAGGATTGGTTCAATGCCTTAGTTCAACCAAAAAGGGTTCATCGGCAAGCTTCTAAGCAAATATTGAACCATTGGACCATTGAACCATGTTGGTTCAAAGGTTTAATGGGTCCAAGGTTCAACATCTTCGGCAAAGGTTCAAAGGTTCAACACGGTTTGCTTCAACACAGTTTGGTTCAACATAGTTGGTTCAAGTGGTCAATTAAACAAATGGAACAAAAGATTAAAGCATTGAATTATTGAACCAAAGTTGGTTCAATCAGTCAATTTAAGTGGCTAAGGAAAGGAAAAATCTTGAGAGTGAAATCTGCCAGGTGTTGTCTACGAAACACATTATAATTCATCTCTAAAAAAGTAGTTGAACGTACCATGTGTCCCTTGCAAAGCTCAATAGAAGCTACCAAGTGTCAACCTCCATAGTTTCTTCCTTTTGTTTCAATATTAAGTAAGAACTGTGGTGGGCCTTGAGTAATTTGATAAAGTAAACAAAATGTGACACGTGTCTACATCCATAATTTCTCCTAAGCATATCTCAGTGTGCATAGAAGGCACCAAGTGGCAGTGGTGGAAGGTTTCAATATGTTTCTCTAAAAAGTAGAGGAAGCCACCACATGTCATCTTCCATAGGACTTTCTAAAGGTTATCAAGAGCATAGTAGAGATTGCCACATGTCATCTTATGCAAGAAACTAATATGAGTCCCAAGGACTTTTTGAAGGTAGCTAAAGCATGGTAGAAGCTGACAAGTGTCAGCATCAAAGTGAATCTAAAATAAGTCCCAAATGTTTCTATATTATAGCCAAATCTTAGTGGAGACCACCACATGTCCTCTTTCATAGGACTTTCAAAAGTGTTTCTAAAGCTTCTATAGACAAATAAAAGCTGCCACGTGTCCCATTATAACTCAACAGAATGTGACAAGTGTCTGTATCTAAGTTTCAAGTTTCTTACCAGTTTTTAAGCTTCTCCTAAGCCTCTCTCAGAGTCTACCAGATACTACTAAGTATTCTAGTCTGTTTCATAGTGAAACATGCCACGTGTCTATTGCAAGTTCAATGATTGGCCAAAGAGATAGCCTGAGATCTCAGAAAAGGGATAAAACATAGCTAGAAAAGGAGGAATAATGAAGAAGGACCAAAAATACCCACGCATGGGATATGTTTCTAGAAGGTGAAATAGTCCACCAGTTGGACATTGGAGAACACAAACATTCAATGGCATGACCTATTTCTCTGCATTAAGAAAAGCAAATGGGCAACTACGCTCGATTCTAGCTTATCTTCTTGACAAAATTTAAAATGTATTGAATGCTACATGATGTGTTACTGCTCCCAAGTCTTTCTTGGAGAGCTATATATTGGACTCTCTCTTATTGTTTTAGAGAGATCTTTTGGTTATTAGAAACTAAATTCTACCCAAGTTGAAAGGCATTACTAAGACTTTGAGCTCAGATTGTTAATCATATTTTATTATTGGAATAAGAAAGCAAGTGACTTTTCAGACTTTGTGCTATAATAACTTGGTTGTTGGGGAAATTGTTCTTATGTCTGTTTCCTTAATACGATTTCTATCCCTTTAATTAAATAAGCAAAATTAGTGAAAGTAGTCAGCAAGATGTCCTAAAGTCAATTGTAGAGAGACTTTGTGCCCACACAATTGCCTTTAGTGTGTTTGTCTTTTCTATTCCTATGTAAAGGATCTTGAGATGACTTTGTGCCCTCATTATCTTATGTATCTCACTCTTTGGTAGTGGAGGTGGAGACTTTGTGCTACATTTCATCCTACTGTGTTACTATGCCCTTGGTTACCTGTTGTAATTACTACCAGGAAAATTCTTTTTGTTTGTTGAATAGTACTTCTAAAAGAAGAGGAGTGCTTTCTATCATTACTCCTAAGATTTATCCCTTGATCCTTGAACATCATCTCTTAAAAAAGAGAGATGGATGGTGTTGTCCTACCCAAAGTGTTATTTTTAGCATAAATATATAGTATATAGCTCCTCATATTTAATAGGGAACCTACCCTTGATGAGAGGAGAGATTCATCTCCTTTTGATGTGTTAAACCTGCACATCTAGCTGACCAATCTCCCTATGCTGTGGTGAACATAACTATTTTTCCTATCAGTTAGCTAAGTGACAAAATATTCACCCAACAAATACTAAAATATATTTTGAAAAAATTGCTAAGAGGTAAAGATTTGAAAGTAGATGAAGTAAGAGGGTTTGAATAATCCTCATCAAGGTGCAAAATTTTAATAGAATAGGGAGGAAAGATAATAATGTGCTCATTATATGCATGCAACTTTAAGTCCTAGAAATGTGGCATGGATGATTAAGATATATAAAAATATATATGCTCTTAAAATTGGGTAAAAGTATAAATATGCTCAAGTAAAAGGTATAAATATGAAATCATAAAAGTGCCATAGGGTGAAAGATATATAATAGTAGGCAGGTGGAATGCCATAAAAATAAGTGTTTTGGTTTGTTTGAATCAAGTTGGAGATTGAGAGGGTAAATACCCAAAGTAAAAATTAAAACCAAGGGCTATAATAATGCTTAGATAAGGTGTAGATGAATTAGTAGTGAAATAAAAGAAAATAAGCTATGTATAGGTAAAATATAAGTATTTAACCAATGATATCAGTGATGGACATGTATGTATAACCCATGGCATAATATGAAGGAGTGACTTCTTGTGATGAAGAAGTGCCAATTGTAGATTATTTTGAAGCTAAATGAGATCCATATGCTTTTATATAACCCTATGAATCACTACTCATATGCTCATGTAAACATGTATTTATATGTATAAGAGAAGATGATATAATAACCTATACTTGTTCCTGAGGTGAATCTATTTAAATAACATGTTGTACCTTAGGAGATGGAGGCCTCTTTGTATGTGCCCATTTTTTCTTAGGAGGATGTACCATGCTTTGTAAAATAAACTAAATATTCTCATGGGTAACTACATCATGATCATAAGTGAAAGGTTAAATTGATTAAGTAATATGATTATTCTCATTAATACATGAATAAACTGTAATGTGCTTTAGAATATGTAGATCATGATCTTGAATAGTTTTGTAAATTATTTCATTACTATTTTTCTCAATAATTATAGGAGGTAATTATAGAAGAATTAAACATCTTTTTTTTCTAAAGAATATTCATATTGGATTCCTTAAATTTTGACTAATTGATTTTCATGAATGTATTTGAGACATTTTTACCATGTAGAAGGCACTACCCTAATTTTTTATATTCAAGGTGTCCTAGTAGCATATCAAAGCCCCCTGTGCTTGGTAAAACTAAGAGTGGATGACACTATGAGAGGGAACACTTATAAAGGAGGAACTATATTACCAAGAGTACCTTGTGTAAGCCCATCAAATAATTTTCCAACTTTGTAAGTATCATGTACATCTTGTTCTATATAAATAAGAAAATGAAGGAGTGTTATGGTGCACACATTTTCACTTGATTCATTATCTATAATGACACTATAGATGGATTAATTAGTAACATATACTTGAATAAAAAGTGCATGTATATCTAAATAGTCAAAAAAAAATTCACTATCATCAAATGTGATCATAAGATGCAATGTGTATTTGATTTTAACTATACCAATAATGTTATCAATTGGATGTCTATATGTAGGAGGATAAGCATTGAATATGTTTAAGCATTTTAAATTTGTTTTGGATATATAAGAGTTAATGGGTTAGATTAGCCTAATCAAATAGATGAATACAACTATTATAACGTAGAGTAATTAAATTAATTCAAATAACATAATATACTAAATCTAGAAAATTACCAAATAAATAAAATATAATGATGAATGATATTCTGATAGTTGCAAAAAAAATAAAATATAATACTTAGCATCTTTATAATTGATCAAGCATATTTAAGATGTCAAAATGTAGGAACAAGTAGACTGATGCGTAGGAATTTATCACCATATTATATAAATATTATTTCTAGAGGTCTAAACACTACCTTTGATGCTTTTATCTATGGCTCTACACTTTTATCATGTATGAAATATTATTCATATTTAGAAGTAACCACTTGGACATGTTAGGGTTTTATGTCACCTTTATGTTGATATTTATAGATCACATACATATGGTTTATATGATTGTATATAGTTCAAAACCCTAGTTCTTCACCTTAGGTCATGTGACCTTGCCAAAAATGGGTTAGTGGGGTCATGAAGTCTAGCTAACCTTAATGACTCCTTTGTCAATGAGTGTTAATTACATATCCAATACTCCAAGGAGGGCCTTGGACATATGTAGTTCTCCCCTATGTGTGGGTTTGTGTGTGCACAAGGGTACAATATGTTATATGTAAGGGTATATAATGATCCATCTTATAACTTGACAAATAATACCCATGGACTATTATTTGAAATATTCAGACCTATAATATCACTACTCTTATGATTTATATAGAAATAGTGGAAAATAGGATAATAAAACTCAATTTTACAATTGATTGACTGAGATTGAATATGTGTTTACTTGGTATTTTATAGATGAATAATAAGTAGGCTTTGATTTATATTTATACCACACATTTTGAAAATATCTCATAAAAGTGTTAGATTAGAAAAATAGGTTGACCCATATATTTCAAAATGTTTGTAATTGAGATGAATTTTGATGTACAGACACTAGTGTAGATGCTAGTGTCCCTATGTGAATGGTAGTATTTGGTAGGACAATTTTTTTATTGAAGGTTTGTAACTGACAATGAAGGAAATAAATCATATTTTAATATTTCTATAGTCTACAAGTGATTTATATTATCATAATGATAGGGTTAGGTCATAATATAAGCAGTTAGGAATAGTGACATGGCTAGAATTGGAGGATAGAGCATTGATTGGTATTTGTCAAGTGTAAAAGACTGAGATGCTATATATGATAATATTTTTATATCTACATTCACTCCCCCTTTAATCTAGTAATTCATAAGATGAAATTACTAGGTTAAAGGAAATAAATGCATACTTGGGTGTGTATAACACACCCTACCTTTGATTGAGCCCTAGTAAATTTTTTGTTGGTGTGTGACCTATAACCAAGAACATGTTAAGGTATTGTTGTCATAGTTTTTGACAAGCTAAAAATTTGTAAAAATTCAAAATTTTAATGGCTAATTTTTGAGTTAGGGATTATAAATTTTTAGATTTTAAAAAAATTGAAAATTAATTAATTAATTGATTAATATTAATTAATTAATCTAATTAAAAATTGAGTTGTGGGAAAAATGCTTTATCTCCCAAACTATGCAAAAATCCTTTCAATATTTTTGTGTAAAAAGTTATTTGCTTTTCCCACAATTTACAAAACCCATTCAACTTTTTATAAGCCATGTAAATGTATTTTTCTTTTCCCCAATTAGTGCAAAAGTTCCCTAATAATTTTCTAAGTCATATAATTTGCAACTTCATTTTTGCACATGGTACAATTTGCAATTTTAATTTTATATTTCATGCAATTTACAAATTCAGTTTTTTTGTATGATATAATTTGTAAATTCATTTTATACTTCCCTATCTCATGCAAATTTGTTTTATATTCCCCAAGTCGTACAAGTGATACTTTTTCCCCCTCAAAGCTTTCAAAACAATTTTAAAATCCCTAGTTCACATGTAAAATATCCAAATCAAATTATGAAACTTGATCAAATTTCAATTTCATTTTATTTTGACTATCAATAGTAAGCCATTCAGACCAAGGAAAATAGTAGATTTTCAATGCCAAGGCTTTGAAGGTGCCAAGTAACATTTATTCTCATGAACATAGTATGGAATATGGGGAATCGGATTGCAAACAAGTTTCTCCTTCAAATGGTTTTGGAACTTCTGGGAGGCCCTCATCTATTATCACAGGCCAAGATTTATCCTACAAAAATTTTATGAAAGGTGAATATTGTGAATATAAGAAGAAGAAAAAAAAGATTCTGAAGGAGAGAACATGAGAAGATTATATTATGACCTATGGATCACTATGAAAGAAGTAAAGACCATGAGTTTAAATATAATCAATAAATCTTGGTTTTACATGAATATCAACCCAAGCTACAATTTGCATTGCCAGGTGATCATACATTATCTCCAAATACTATAAGATTACATTCCCAGACCAAAAAGTTTGGTGCATCTCCAAAAAATGTAGAGACCCAATTGGAAAGTATGTAAAGAGATGTTTATATATATAAAAACTAGACACTATAGAATTCTACTAAAGTAAAGCTTAAGATTAAAATGTCAAAAAAAATAGTGGTTGATCTAGTTCATCAAATGTTAAATTATTTCTTGCAATAGGGTCACTTGAAGGGCTTATTGTTTGATATGTTAGTTAGGGAGAAATGGTATAACTTATTGGATTAATAAGAGACACAAGAGTATTGTGTAGGTGTAAGAATTGTGAAGGAAAAAAGGTTGTCACTATTAGCAATTTTGAGGTTCAGGTTGATAGTACAACAAGGGATGCTAGTGATTTTATAATTCTTGAAAATGGAAGGTTTTCCCATGATATCTTTGAATAAGGCAATTGTGTTGTAACTGATAAATTTTATGATGTGATTCACAAAGATATATACTTCTCATCAAATAAAGGGAAATCTAGCTCACTTTATCGAATCTATGAAGAGGTCCAAGAGAACCCACCAAAGCTTCAAAAGCCACTAACTATTTGAATGCCTGTGAGTATGCACAAGATTTTGTTGTGAATCAAAGAATAAAATATGTTATTGTCTGGGGAAGATGGAAGTCTTGTGATTAATGAGGAAGTAACTGAGCTTGTGGGAGTGAGAGAGACACTAAAGTTTGTAAGAAATCCCATATCACTTAACCAACCTATTGAAAATGACTTTGATACAACCATTGAATAAATTATTGTAGACATGGGTGATGGAAGTGCAGATCCAATTATTATAAGGAAAAAAATGAAACAGGATATTGACAAGCTGTTGCCAACGCTCACACCCAAACAAAGAGAAATTATAAGTTTATGGCATGGCTTGATTGATGGTAGACCAAGGACCTTTAAAGAAGTATGAAACAACTTCAATATGTATATAGAGAGGATCCACCAACTAGAATTAGATACTTGGGGAAAGATAAAGAAACATTAAGGCACATGGAATCCATTTCAACTGGTAATGTGGCATAAAATCTCCAACTCTTGAAAAAATTTCCTTCAAAATTTATGTCAAGGTAAGCTGATTGGAGGCAAATGCAACTTGAAGTTGATGGGCATTGACTTTTTCTTTCTATAATTTATAATCATTTCATGAAGAATTCATATGAAAAAAATTCCAAAGGAGAAATAGGTTGACAGTCTCCAAATTAGATCAATTTTTTTTGGTACATTTTGTCAAACAATTCACAAAATAAAATTCACTAATTTGGAAGGACTAAAACTACTTATGGTGGTAATTCTCTAAAATTATATGCATCAATCTATCTAAATATTCAAATAATTAGGTTACTAAAGAAATTTAACCAAATAATTGGGAGCTAGGTTATAGTGATAGTTGTTAAGAACAAGTTAGCACCTCTATTGAAAATAATATAATTTGAACTTAAAGTTGAGGTTTTGTATTTATGACGTAAGTATAGATTTGTCAAAAAAATAGGATCCCTTTATAGGATAAATGGTCAATATTTTCATGGCAAGGAAAATGCCAAAGAATATCTCTGATAGAACCCACAAATTTGATATGATCTAGGATAAAAAATTAGAGAGAGAATATTTGGGCATGTAGGCAGAGAATATGATGTTGAAGAGGAAGGAATATGTATTTTAAATAAAAGAGTGGCATGTGTCACTGCATATAGTTTCAATTTTTTTCCTTCACCAATATATCTTCCCAGTTTTGAAGGTTTTGAAATAGTGTTGGCATTTGTTTGTTCTAAAGATGCTTGGGGTCAATTCTCTTTTAATGAAGTTAAGTGCAAGTTTAAAAGGGGAATAGTTTTTGAGCCACTCTGATATCTAATCTATGGATGGTATCTTCATAAGGATTGATCCATCACTATGACCCCATATCCATTAGGGAAGCCTTGCAATTCACCAAGTTCATTAATGGCTCTATTCAAATTCATGTAGGGGAAGGAGTACAATGGAAAAATAGTGATAGAGAGTAAATAATTTAAGAGAACACTCATCAATAGAATTCATGATGTATTTTATTTATCATCAAATGAACACAATGGATTTTACAAAGCAAACAAGTTGTTAGGGATGACTCCAAGATTGGAAAACTAGAAGAAGTTGACTGGTTGTTACATGACATGATTCATATGGGATTATGTCCCACTATGGCTACTTTCACTACCCTCATGGATAGATCTTGCAAAGTTAGTGAGGTAGATAGTGGGATTTTTGAAAATGATTTGTATGTATTTATTTAAGTGATAGGACATCTCATGGAATGTGAGAGAAATAATTGGTATGTTAAACAAATATACAAGTTATTGATAATAAATCACTGACTAAGAGGACTAGTCAAAATCAACAATTTGGGAAATAATTTACTTTTTATTCTTGGAGTTGAGTCCTCCAATGAAAATATTAAGAAATATTATGACAATAGAAGGGAGAATCTTGTAGATGAATTCATTTATAAGGGTCAGAGTAGAAAATGAATGACAAGTTAAATAAGTCCAATCACAGTTGCAAACATCCCCCAAGATTATTCCAAGTATCAAGTGGTGAATTAGGAAATGCATTTCTTTGAGTCATTTTGTCAAACAACTCAAATTCTTCTTATAGGCGTGAGTCAAATTCTACAACATTCCCAAGCATCTTCCTAGGGGTGAAAATTTGTAAATTGGTTGTGAATTTATTTAGAGAATTTTGTCAAAATAGTTTTTAGGCTTATAATAGGAGAAATAAAAGAAGAAAATGCAATTCACAAGTGCATAGCCTTTATAAAATACTTCTAGACTATGCTAAGTGAGCAAATCTCCAAATGAAAATTTAGCTGGAGATTATTTATGGGTTAAAGGCCTATAGGATGTCTAGAAGGTATCTGATAGAGAAAGTAATTGATGTATAGAATAGATCCATGTTCCCATGATCTCTTGGCAGGAGTGTATATGGATAAGTTCATTTTTGTACGCTATAATTCATAAATTATATATTTCACTATTAAAAGATGTGTAAAACATCCATTCACTTTTGTACTTGATACAAATTGCGTAAAACACTTTTGCATCATTTAAGTGGTGCAATTTTATAATTTCACTCTTGCACATGGTCCAATTACACCAATGCACTTTTATACCACCTAAGTGGTACATTTTTGTAAACTCATTTTTTCAGCTTCTAAAGTGTAGAAAAGATGGTTACACACTGTAACCACCTCCCCATGCTATAAATATGAGTGTAAGGCTCATTTTATGGGGACTTTTTGGCAGTAAGACTATGCAAATATTTGGTCTAAAGAGTTGAGCTTTGTTATCAACTCAATAAAGATTGAAACTAGAATATTTTTCAAGCTTTGTATTTGAATTTTCTTTGTGAGTTATATATTTATATGTGATTCACTTATTTAGATATCTATATTTTCAATTTATCTTCATAATCATTACCATTTTTTTTGATAATGGGAATTTCACATTAATTTTTTATTTTAGAATCTTCTTGTGTTATTTCTATGAATGTGGAATCTTGATGGGCTTTAAGTAATATTTTAATTGTCTTTTATAGGTAAATATGGGATGTTTGTCTTTGGTTTGCTATTAGTATTAGAAAATTGTCTCAATGTATATTTTATACTCCTAAGTGTGCAATTATGTATTTACCACCCATTGAATGAAAGAGATTTCTATGAAAATGATATTCCCCCCTTATTGGATTATTCTGGTAAGTTTATGTATTTAGTTACCTAGAGTTGTCTTTCATTTTTTCTAGGGTTATCATGGTAGTTTATATGTTTAATTGACTATAAAAACCCTATTCTCCTCTATTCCTTTCATTTCTCTATTCTTCCATTCTTTCCATTACTCTCTTATTTCTCCTCATTTCCTTCCTATCTCCTTTATGTTCTTTGAGGTTGAAAGTATGAAACCCCTAATAGATTTTTTTTTTTGTAAATAGATTTGAATATCTTTTCCCTTTTTATCTTTCATTAAAGTTAGCTCCACCTACTAAAAGGAGTGGGACTTTGTTCTTACATTTTTGACTAATGCAAAGATTTAGTTCCCACACTATTGACCCAAAGTCACCAATTTGTACCCCCAAATTTTTCTTGAGCCAACATTTTTTAGTGAATCCACTAGGGATCTAGGTGTTTTATGCACATGATTTTTAGACATTTTAAGGAACCTCCCTTGGAATGGAGGTTGGCGAATTCATTGAGAATAAGTACCTAGTGCATACATTTTATTAATTGCAAAAATGTCATTGGTCCATCCCAACACCAATGATCCCCATTTGCCATGGGGAAAACATTTTGGTTTATTGGATTTGGCCTAATATAATGATTTCCATTCAGGATCAAGGAAGATATTATTGAAGTTCTTTGGAGAAAATGATCAAGATATAGATAAACATATCCAGGCCTTTATAGTGTCTTATAGAATCTTGGGAGTTATGTTTGAGGATGTTTTTGTGAGACTTTGCATTGAAACTTTCATTGGACCTACTGCCAAGTGGTAGATGTGTTATGGATTATAACTCTCTGAAGAATAGGTTCCTAGACATATTCAAATCAATTGTGAATGTGTGTGCACTTTTGTCAAACTTCTTCCAAATTCAAAAGTGAGATGATGAGTAGATGAGAGATTTCATAGCATGTTTTAAAAAATTATTGAGACCGATCCCTTAGGTAAATCAACCAAGTCTCAAAAATAAACTTTGTATTTTCATTGATTTTTTTCACCTAGAGATCAAGTTCATCTTAATGAGCGATAAGTTAGATGACTTGGTGGTTTCACAACAAGGCTCAATTGAGATTGAAGATGATTTGATCATGTCTAGAATGTTAAATAAAGAGGTTTCAAAAGGTGTTAAAACTATTGATAATGATGATGAATAAATAGTGAGACTCGATACAATCAGGAGTCTGTAATATTAAGAAAAGATATTTTGATGGCAAGTCCTTAATAAAAATGTCATAACTCTAATAGAGAAAAAGAGAAAGTGATACCTATCACATATGATTGTTTTATTTTCATAATCATGGAATAAGGTGAACATTTGGAATAAATAATGATTGATAACATAAAAAAATTAATAATTTGACTTTCCACTTGGTAAAAAGGAGAAGGATTTGCCTATTTCACTAGATAGATTAAACCCAATAGTCCTAGGAGAAAATGGGTTATTTAAAAAATAAATGATAAAACCAAAAATAAAAAAGAGTAATAATGGAGAGTGTGATGTTATACTTTTTGAAGGAGAAGATAGCATGGGACCATTTTTAAACAAAGAATAGGATCTCTTATTTATTAGAATGAAAGACTCAATAGTCAAAAATGAAGTTTTTTTAGGTATTTCATTTTCAAGGTCTACCATAGAAGAATTATTTATAGGATCTAAATATAAAGAAATTAAGCCTATGTAAATTGAAAATCATAATCATGCCAAGGTTGAGGTCAAGAAAGACATCAATACAAAACAAAATGAATGGTGCTGAATAATCATTACAAGTGAAATGAAAATGGTCAAGGCAAAGGAAATTGATGATGATGATGACTCATTCAGAAATGAATTCATTTCTACCATGAAAAGTGATTCAAAAAATAATAGCAACACCTTATTCATTCCATAAGATAATCATATTGTGGTTTCAACTCAAAAAAAAGATATGTGACACACTTCTCTCTAATTCAGATACTGTATCTATCATAGATGCATTTAAAGTCACCTAAGAAGACATTAAAAAGGTTCATTATTACTTAGAAGTTCTCACATAAGATCATAAAATTCATAATTATTTATTTTAAAAAAAATAAAAACATTATTGATTTGTTCATTCATGATCATCCCTATGTGAATGATAACTATAAGTTCCTCTTCCCACCTGCTTGGTCACTACGGCTAAATGTGATCAAAGTCCATAATTTGAATCCATTATTTAGAAATGGTAGGTACTTCTCTCAGATGGTAAAATGGTTTTGTATAATCTTCTCATTTTATCTACTCATTCTAAATAGTTCTACTTTCCCAATTTTGGCTTGTTTCCTTTTCCCATTTCATTTTGGTGTGCGTGTGTTATTTTTTAACAAATGCAATAGTTTGTCTATTGATCCTCCTTCATTTTTTGGTCTTTCTACCTACACATATTTTGTAGCTATAATCTCTACCTAAGAAATATCATTGGAAATTACATGATTTAAAAGAAACATAATGGACACGTTATTCATAGATCTCTCTAAGTAAACTAGTGGTTAAACATGCAAAATTTTAGAATAGGGGATATGGCCCGACAACTTGCATTCATTTCTCATAAAATTGGCATAGGTGAACTACTTATCATTTGACTAGATCAATATGTGAAAATGTGTGATATAAAAATTTTCAAGGATCTTTCTTAGTGATAGGGATGGCAAATTTTTTGTAGAATGGTACATCGAATCTATATCTCAATGGACAAGGCTTGAGTCATATATTTAAACCTACTTATTTTAAGAACTTCTAATGATTAACCATTGATTTGTTTATAGAGTAACATTATGGACTAATATTCATTCAAAGAGAATATTTTTATCAATCCTAATTTGGAAGTTTTGAGTTACAAATTTGAACATATTAATGATCTCTCAACTATACCTCTTTCGACAAGAGAAGGTTAAAGCAAAAGGACAATTACTTAGGATGATCATCTTGGTATTAATTACACCAAAAATGGTGGATTGGATCCAATATTATAGATTATGAAAAAGAAAGTATTTTTTGGTAGCCTTACATCAATTGTCATGGAGAATAACTTCTAGGGATATTTTCAAAAGCTTGGCACTATTGTAAATGCAATGATGTATGCCCAAATAACTTAGAGACCTCATGGATTTGATTTTTTCTCTTATGCATTGGAAAATGCATTAAGAGCATAAATGTAAGAAGAAAATGTAATTTTGGTTGTATATATGGTGAGGGATGAATTTTCTTTCCTAAAGATAATATTTATGGAGGCTGCATCAATGTGGTGAAATCATGGGTTGAATTGAATAGAAATGATAGTTTTGCCAAAATTGAATTTCATAAATTATGTTCTTAACAAGATTTTATAAAATGAGGTATACCTAAAATTGGATGATCTAACAATAAAGATTAGTACCCTTAATATTAAAATATTATGACATCTAAAAAGTCACCTTATGGCCATTTCTGCTCATGTTTCAATTGCAGTTCCAAGTATCTTGTGAGGAATGAGTGTGTGGGTTCTGAAAGACACTATGTAATAATTTATTTAAGGTGGTCAATCAAAGTGAAAAATCATGCCATTTCAAATTTTAACAATGCAAGATAAATTCCATCAACTGATGTATTTGCAAGAAAACAAGTTTCATGTAATTGTTAATAAACTAGAAGATGCGAGACTTTAAATGTTGCCTTGATGGTGGCTCTCAAAATGAAGGAGATTAGAAATATTACAATGTGGTATGCTCATTAAAAAAAATTTGATTTTCCAAAGAGTGTTGATGATGAAGCATATTTTCTAGAGGCCCTTATAAAAAAATCTTACAATGACTAATTATCCAAGTCATGTGGAAGTTAATTATGACCCTAATAGAAGAGGCTTTGAACAAATCCAACTAAGGAAAGTCAAGGATTCTCAACTAATGAAAATGGTAGAACATAGGTTGGGTTGATAATGTTTCATGGTGTCATGGAATTCAATTATTGTAAGATATACAAAACAAAACTAAGGCTACAAGATGAATCAATATTTATAATGGAAAATGTGATTATATAAATTTAACATGAAAGGTATTCCTGGGAACAAGCATATATTATGGCATTTTGTCAAATGTTTCAAATGGAAAAACTACATTAAGGAATTTTTTCAAGAAGATCATGTTTAATGATATCATAAATGATGTTGGTGAAGAAGATGCAATGGTTGAATAATTATTTTCATATAGAGTTGACATTGCAAAGCTAGGGAACAATTTTATAGTGGCGACGAATAAATTTATAAATTTTTGTAAGGTAAGCCAAAATGTTAAAAAAAAGGAATCTCTTTCAATTTTAGTGTGTGTGAAAACACATAATGAAAATTCCCTCTCATACACTATCCTATTGGATATGTGATAACACTTGTCAGGTTGAGTACCTAACCCTCACATACACTATGTTTTGGCATGTTATAATGTTTTGATGGCTTGAGGACCCATAATTTTATTAAAGATTAGGGATTTATTAAATTGATGAAAGTTATTGATGAATAAAAAATTACCCAATGGATAAAATACCATCCTACAAAACCTGATAATCTAATTTATTTTCATTCCTTGCAGTTCAAAATACTAGTTAGAGCTAGCTACTATCATAGTTTTTGAGAAGCCAAAAATTAGTAAAATTTAAAATTTTAATGGATAATTTTTGAATTCAAGATTAAAAATTTTTAGATTTTGAAATTTTTAAAAAATTAAAAAATTTAATTAAAAATTGAGTTGCAATAAAAATGCTTTATCTCCCAGATTATGCAAAAATGCTTTCAAGTTTCCTATGTAAAAAGATGTTTGCTTTTCCAATAATTTACAAAAACCATTTAGATTTTTATAAGCCATGAAAATGTATTTTTATTTTCCCCAATTAATGAAAAAGTTCCCCAACACTTTTCCAAGTCATGCAATTTGCAAATTCATTTTTGCATAAGGTGTAATTTGCATTTTGTGTAATTTTCAAATTTAGTTTTATGTACGGTGTAACTTGAAAATTCAAATTTCCACATGGTGAAATTTACAAATTCATTTTGTATTTCCCTATCTATGAAAATTTGTTTTATATTTCTCTAAGTCATGTAAGTGATAATTTTTCTTCCCCAATGCTTCCACAACAATTTAAAAAACCCTAAATCACATGTAAAATCTCCAAAGAAAATTACAACCAAATCAAAATAACTTTATCAAATTTCAATTTTATTTTATTTTGAATATTAATAGTAAGCCATACGGCCCAATAAAAATAACAGGGTTTTAATGCAAATGCTTTGAAGGTGCCAATCAACATTTATTCTCATGAACATATTATGGAATAAGAGGAATTATATTGCAAGAATATTTCTCCTTCAAATGGGTTTGGACCTTTTTGGAGGCCATCATCTGTTAGGATGGGCTAGGGTTTCTCCTAAAAAAATGTTATGATAGGTGAATATAATAAGGAAGAAAATAAAGAGTCTGAATGAGATAAAATAGAGAAGATAATAATGTGGGATATGGATCATCATGAAAGAAGTGAAGAACATGAGTCTAAAAATAATCAATAAATCTTGATTTTACATGAATCTCAATCTAAGCTGCAATTTGCATCACCAAGTGATGATATATTATCTACAAATACTAGAGGTTACATTCCTAGACCAATAAGTTGGGTGCATCTCCAAAAAACATAGTAAACTCATTGAAAAGTATGAAAAGAGATGTTTCTATATCTAAAAACCAACCATTTTGGAATTCTAGTAAAGTAAAGATTAAGATTAAAATGCAAAAAAAAAACAATGGTTGATCTAGTCCCATCAAATGTTAAATTGCTTCTTGAAATAGGGTTACTTAAGGGGCTTATTGTTTTGTATGTTGGTCAGGGAGAAAATGTATTGCTTGCTGGAGTAATAAGAGACACATGAGTATTGTAAGGGTTTAGGACTTGTGAGGGAAAAAATATTTTCACTATTATCAATTTTTAGGTTTTTGCTAGCAATAAAACAAAGCATGCTAGTGAATTTATAATTCTAAAAAATGGAAGGTCTTTGTGTGATATCTTTGAAGATGTAAAGGGTGTTGCACGTAATAAATTTTTTGATGTGATATATATATATATATATATATATATATATATATAACTCATCAAATAAAGGGAAATCTAGATCACTCTATCAAACTTGTGAAGATGGCCAAGAGAACCCACCAAAGATTTGAAAGCCACTAATTGTTTGAATGCCTATGATTGTGTGTGATATTTTATTATGAATCAAAGTAGAAAATAATTTATTATCTAGGGAATATGGAAGTCTTTCAAGTAATGAGGAAGTAGCCAAGATTGTGGAAGAGATAGTTCTTAGAGTGAGAAAGACACTGAAGTCTACAAGAAAGCCCATATCACTTAACTGGCCTATTGGAAAGGCATTTGATACAAATATTAGAGAAATCATTGAAGACATGGGTGATAGAAGTACAAATCGTATTATTATGAGGAAAAAAGTGAAATAGGATATTAATAAGCTCTTGCTAACACTCACACCCAAATAAAGAGAAATTATAATTTTATGGCATTGCTTGATTAATGGTAGACCAAGGACTCTTGAAGAAGTAGGTGACAAATTAAATATCTCTAGAGAGTGGATTTTATAACTATAATTAGATGTGTTGAAATATAAAGAAACATTAAGGCACATGACATCCATTTCAACTGGTAATGTAGCACAAACTCTCCAGCTCTCAAAAAACTTCCTTTAAAATTTGTGTCAAGGAAAGTAGATTGGAGGCAAATGAAACTTTAAGTTGATGTGAATTTAATTTTTCCTACTAAAATTTATAATCATTTCATGAATAATGTCTATGAAAAAAAGTCCAAAGGAAAAATAGGTTGATGGTCTCCAAATTAGACCAAATTTCTTTGGTATATTTTGTCAAATAGTTCTTAGAACAAAATTAACTAATTTGGAAGGACTAAAACTATGTATAGTGGAAATGATATAAAATTATATGCATCAATACATATAAATATTTGAATAATTATGTTATTAAATAAATCCAACCAAATAATTAGGAGCTAGGTTATAGTGACAATTGTTAAGAATGAGCTGACACATCCATTGAAAGTAATATAATTTGATCTTGAAGGTGAGGTTTTGGATTTAGGATGTAAACATGGATTTGTCAAAAAACAAGGTCCCTTTATAGGGTTAATGGTAAAAATTTTAATGACAAGGAAAATTCCAAAGAATATCTTAGAGAGAACCCAATTTTTTTTATAAATTGGTATCAAAACTTAGAGAGAGATTGTTTGGGCATGTAAGCAAAGAATATGATGTTGAAGAGGAAGAATTGTGTATTTTAAATAAAAGAGTGGCATATCTCAATTCATATATTTTCAATTTGTTTTCTTTGCCTTTACTGACACATCTAACCACTTTTGAAGGTTTTGAATCCAATTGGCATTTGTTTGTTTTAAAGATGCTTAGGGTTAGATCTCTTTTAATGGAACTAAGTGCAAGTTTAGAAGGGAAATAATTTTTGAGCCATTACACTATCTAACCCATGGATGGTCTCTTCAAAAGGATCCATCCATCACTACGACCCCATAGCCATTGGGGAGGCATTTCAATTTACCAATTTCATTAATGGCTCTATTTAAATTCATGTAGGGGAAATAGTACAATGAAAAAATAGTGACAAAGAGTAAATAATGTAAGAGGACACTCACATATATAATTCATGATGTATTTTATTTGTCATCAAATGATTGCAATGGATTTTTAAAATTAAGTTATTAGAGGAGTCTATAATATTGAGAAATTGGAATAAGTTGACTGGTTGTTATATGGCATGATTTATATGGGATTATGTCCCACTATCACTACTTTCACTACCCTCATAGATAGATATTGCAAAGGTGGTAAGGTAGATAGTGGAATTTTTTAAAATGATTTTTATGCCTTTATTTAAATTACAAGCCATCTCATTTAATGTGAGAGACAATTGATATGTCAAACAAATATACAAGTGTTTGATAATAAATCATTGATTAAGAGGACTAGTCAAAAGCTCAACAATTAGGGTAATAATTTACTTTGTATTCTTAGAGTTAAGTCCTCTAATGGAAATATTAAATTATGACAATAGAAGGAATAATCTTGTAGATGAAGTCATTTATAAGGGTTAAAGTAGAAATTGAATTATAGGTGTAAATAAGTTCAATCATGGTTTTAAACATCCTCTAAGCTCGTTCGAGGTGTCAAGTGGTAAATTTGGCAATACATTTCTTTGAGACATTTTATCAAACAATAACATGCTTCCTATAGTTGTGAGTCAAATTCCACAACATTTATAAGCATCTTCCTAGGGGTTGATAGTTTGAAAATTGGATGCAAATTTTTTACATCATTTTGTCAAAATAGTTTACGAGATTCCAATAGGAGAAATAAAAGAAGAAAATGCAATTTTTAGGTGTAAAGTTGAGTGCATATTCTTTGTAAACATACTTTTAGACTATGCTAAGTGAGAAAGTCTCCAAATGAAAATTTAGTTGGAGATTCATTTTGGGTTAAAGGTCTATAGGATGTCTAGAAGGTGTCTAACAAAGAAAGTAATCGATACACAAAATGGATCCATGTACCCATGATCGCTTAGAAGGATTGCATATGTACAAGTTCATTTTCATAGGATCTAAATCATACAAATTATATATTGCATTGTTATAATATGTGTTTGACACCCATGCACTTTTGTACTTGGTGAAAATTGGCCAAAACACTTTTTCACCGTTCAAGTGGTGCAATTTTATAATTTCACTCTTGAACATGGTGCAATTGAACCAATGCACTTTTACACCACTAAAGTGGTGCATTTTTTTAAACTCATTTTTTAAGCTTCTAAAATGCAAAAAAGGTGGTTACACACCATAACCACCTCCCCATGATATAAATATGAGTGTAAGGCTCATTATAAGGGGACTTTTTGGTAGTGAGACTATGGAGATATTTTTTATGAAGATCTAAGCTTTGTTATCAACTCAATAAAGATTGAAACTATGATATTTTTCAAGCTTTGTATTCAAAATTTCTTCATGAGTTATATATTTGTATGTGATTCACCTATTTCTATATCTATAGTTTCAATTTATCTTTGTAATCATTGCCAAATTATCTGATAATGGGAATTTCACATTAAGTATTTATTTTAAAATCTTCTTGTGTTATTTCTAAGAATGTGAAATCTTAGTGGGATTTTATCAATATTTGAATAGTCTTTTATGAGTAAATATGGGATTTTTGTCTTTGGTTTGCTATCAATATTAGAAAATTGTCTCACTATATGTTTTTCACTCCTAAGGGTGTAATTATGTCTTTACTACCCATTGAAATACAGATATTTCCATGATAATGGTATTTCCCCTTCTTGGACTATTGTGGTAAATTTTTGCATTTAGTTACCCAAAGTTTTTTTTCATTTTTCCCAGTGTTATTGTGGTAGTTTATGTGTTTAACTGAATATAACAACCTTGTTCTCCTTTATTCATTTCATTTATCTAATCTTCCCTTCTTTCTATTATTATCTTATTTACATTAATTTCATTTCTATCTCCTTTATGTAATTTTAGGTTAAAACTATGAAACCTCAAATAGAAAACATTTTTGATATAAATAGTGTGAATAACTTTTCCCCTATTTTTCCCTTTTTGGATTTAAATAAAGGTAGTTCCACCTGATAATAGGAGAGGGACTTTTTCCTTATGTTTTTGACTAATGTAAGAACTCAATTCCCACATTGTTGACCCAAATTTACCAATTTGTCCCCCTGACAAATTTTTGAGCCAACATCTATAAATCAGTGTATGTAATCTATAATTGAATAATTGAAATGCTTGAAAAGTAAAGAGAGAGAGGAAGGAGTACACATGTATTTTTATGAAACCATGTTTCCCTTTGATACTTTAATTTGGTAAATATTATCCCTTGTGAAACATTAGAGATGAGAGAATTATAAAACTTAACTTTGAAGATTTGAAGAGTAATATTGGAGGGTAATTATGCCCCTCAGTCTAGTGTAAGGGTGAGTTATGACATGACTTTTGAGATCATTGAATCTCAATCACACAACTCAAGTGAATGTATAATAAATACAAATCAAGTGTTATAAAAAACTCAACTTGAAAAAAGGGAGTAGTGTTAAGGTTATTGAGGGCATTGAATTTCAACCACACTACTCAATGGATCCAAATGCTATGGATAAGAAAGATTCAAAATGGTGCTTCTTGATAAACATATTGCTTCTTGGTAAAATGTTTTGAATATATATTTGTAAAATTTTATGCACTTGCATGGAATATCCACCTATAATATGCATCAAACCAAAGTATGTCTTAGAATGTAAGTTATGCTCTATAATTTTGTATAATATCTATCACAAATCTATAAAAGTAGTGCCAAATTTATAGTATTATGACCCAAGTGTATATCTAAGTCATGCAAATTATATCAAATTATACCAACTGTGTATGTGTAGAATCATGTCTCTATGACATGCCCCCAATAATATACCCTCCATTTTTAGGTGAGATGAATTGACTCTGGTATTCACCTTATCTTAAAGGCTAAGATAATTGTATTATCTATGTATGAATCATGTAACATATAAGAGTAACATGTTTAAGTAGATATATAAATGAAGATCATAGTATGTGATCACAATAAGCCCTAATAGGCATGATATGGATCATGCAACTATCTAGAAAGTAATATTACAAGATCAAAAAATATTTGATAAAACATATAAGAGAACTCAATGTTACACAAAAGGGGTCTAAGGAGACTAAAAAAAGGGGCATGTTCAAATGTTGCACATGAAGGGAGGACATATTTAAATTTCCTCACACAAAGAAATACCACTCAATGACATATAGGCCTAAAATCAAAGAACATATTTAAATGTTCCACAAGTAAGATAATCACAAACAATAAATATGCTCAAGGAAGTGATAATGTGAATAAATGAAGTATACGTAACTAATATAAGCATATCATACTAGACCATGCATATATGTGTTAGAAAAATTTATCATGCAACATAACATATCAAGTATATAGTGTAATATGTAATAATGAGTATACACATGTGAAAGGATTAATATATAATCTCAACATGATAACATAAAGGTGATCATGAAATAATATAACCTATATCAATCATGATCAAATAGAATCAACACACTCCCAATATAGTGTGTTATATGGGAACAAGAAAGCTCACATCTGCATGTGCATGTATCATGGATCTAATGTATGCTGGTATCATAATAAAGTATGTGTGAAACATAAATGTGTATATAAAATAAATGATATGCTATCTACTAACATAAATTCCAAGGATCTAGTAAACATGTGTATGTTGAATAGTTTTTGTATTTTTGATTTATTTTAATGTTTTTATATTTTATTGGAATATTTAATTTGTTTGGAGTTTTCATTAATTTTTTTAAATTTTTGGAATATTTGGCATGTGGAATAACTAGTTCCTTGAATCTTATAACTTGGGATATACATGACTACTAGGTGGATCCTTTGTTTACCACCAATGTTTATGTTTTACCATTGCTAATGTTTTGATGTTTTTTAGTAGTTTGGTACTTATAGATATTGCTATGAGTTTATCATTTTCTCCATAATGGTAAATAAAAATATCTTTATCTTAAAATTGGATACTGATCTTTATATATGTGCTACTCACATTTACCTTCATGTAGGCCAACCACTGTGTACCAAAATTAAAGGTTAAATTTTGTTTATGGTTCATTACCCATATGATGGTATCAACCAAATTTGGTGTACATGATACCAGTAGCATAATGTATCTTAGGGATATTGGAAAGAGTGGACACTATGTTAACTCATCTATATCATAGCCCAACTATCGTAGGCATGGAATACTACAAGCTGTGTCCCAATTTTTTGTATCAATATTGAGGTGTGGAAAATAATCACCATCAACATTTCAAATAATATTTATATCTTCATGTCATGGGTTTTTATAAGTAATCCCTATTTTACCTTTATAATTTGAAATAACCAAGGTTAGAGGTATTTTCCATTATTTTGGCAAAATATGTATATGTTCTTCATTTTTATTTTTCATAAATTAGCTTTACAATGCCTCATAATGATTTGTATCATGGTCAATGATCTGATGATGATAAAAATATTAGTATCCTTCTTTTTATATGAGTATGCTACCTAAAATGTGTCTATTAGGAGGTAAAGGTATCATCTTATGTGCAAGTAATATAGAAAGTATTGTATATGGAACACCTTGTTTTACTATGAGTTGTATAATTTGTTGTGGATACTTACATTATGGTTCCACATTATTAAGATGATGTATCTACATTTTTCCATTTTAGGGTTGACTTAAAGTTTTTAGACAAAAGGAATGGATTGATTATTAAACATTTACATATTCATATGTTATTTTTTCCTTTCCATTATCTATATTTGGTTTTTTAGTTTATGGAGATGGATTTATTTTATATGTACCAAGAGCTATAGTTGTAAATAGGTTATGTGAGAGATGATCAAGTGGATCAAAAATTAGTTTTCACAATGTTTCATCTATCATATCATGAGGGACATCATCATCACTATCATAATAATCTAAAACTTTGACATCTTGTTGTTCAATATTAACCACTAAAGGAATCTCAAATGTTTGAGTATCATTTGTTCCTATCATAATGGTTTTTTCTCTAATTATTTGTCTATTAATTTAGTTTCTAGTGCAATACATGTACCCATGTGTACCTCAATGGTAAGTGATTTATGAGTATCAAGGATAAGTGATTTATTTTTCTTTAATCACCCATCTCATAAGCTAGTATACTCTCAAGTTTAATGTATTTTGTATGTGGTATCATTTTATAAACCCCTTCAATGTTAGAATGCAACATTTAAAAAAAAATGAAAGGTTAATCATTAACAATCATCATCCATAATGTTCCATCATGTATGAATTTAACATGTCAATGTAATGTATATTGTAAAAATTTCATTATGTGTATCCAAGGTATACCCAAGAGTTAGTTATAATGCAATGACTAGGACATTAACTGGAATTTAGTTTTTAGCATTTTTGGTCCCAATGTCACATCTAATGTGATTTGCACATTTAGTGGTATACATGAATTATCAAATTATTTGATATAAATATTATATTTTTGAAGAATATTTGTGTTAATTCCACTTTTTAAGAATTCCTACAAATGTTTAGCCTAGATCCATTATCAACTAGCACTCTCTTGATTCATTTATTTTGAATTATAACTTATATGAATAAAGTCAAATATTAATTAATGATATCCTTTGAGATATTACATAATATATGTAAAATAAGTTGGATCTATATCACTTGGTACTTTGGTTTCACAAAATGATTCATATAAGATATCCTTATAGATAACTGACTGCATCAAAAGCTCCAATATCAATATCTTAGCATGTGTATTGTGTAATTGGTTGACAAGATCATATACTCTATATTTTATTATCATTTTAGGCTTAGGAGGACCATATTATATATTAATATGTGGTAGGATAGGTTTGTAAGACTTTCCTTTTCATGTAGTGACAACATGGACTGTGGAATCCAATATAAGTTGTGGGAGACATGATGATAACTATTAGTCTAATAGGATCTATGAGGGACAAAAGGTTGAAAACTCACACATTGGATCTTGAATACAAATTATATATTATTTAAAAAGGATTTTAAAAGATAAATTTCATTTTTATCCTATGTTTTGACCAATTGATTCAAACCATTGGATTATACCTTTGATTGATTTTAAAATATATGAAAAATAGCAAAAAATGACTACCATCATATATTTTTCAATGAAATAGATACTATATATATATATAGCATGGTAAATTTCTTTTAATAAATGAAAATATTAATTTTAATATAATTATAGTTGAGAAATTAGAAAATCCTAGGGCAAACTAGGGTTTGCACAAGAAGACACAGAGGTTGGGTTCACCAAATGTTTAATCCTTTTTGATTTATTTTGGATATATATGGTTTAAAGGGTAGAGTATCATAATTTAATGGATTAATAAAAATATTATAAAGTAGGCCAATTAAATCAATTAGATAACACAATATACTAAATATAGAAATTTACCAAATATAGAAACTGCAATGCCAATTGATATTATGATAGTTGAAAAACAAAGAAGATATAATACTTAGATGGATTACAAATTCATAGGTGTATATAAAATGTATACATGTAGGAACATGTATATTTCTTCTTAGGAACTCATCATCATATTTTGGAAATATTATTTTTGGACACTTAGACACTATCATTGACTTGTAGACACTAGCATCAACACTTTCATTTGTGGCTCGACACTTATATCATATATGTAATATTAATTTTATTCAAAATTAACCCCTTGGAACTATTAGAGTTTTTATCACTTTTATATTGATTCGTCTAGATCATGTGCACATTATTTGTATGACTGTATATAACTCAAAATTTTATTTCATCACCTTAGGTCATGTCACCTTATTGAAAATGGGTTAGTGGGCTCATGAAGTATAGCTAAGCTCAAGGAAAACTTTATAAATGAGTGATTACTACATATCTAATACTCCAAGGAGGGCCTTAGATTAAGTTTTGACTTGTGTGTGCACAAAGGTGCAATATGCTATATGCAAGGGCATGCAATGATCTAACTTATAATTTGGAAAATACTACTCATGAGATGTTATTTTAATACTTTAGATTTGTAATATGACTACTCATATGAATAATATATAAATAGATAAAAATATGAAAGTATAACTTATTTGTGTAATTGATTGCATGAGCTTGAATAGGTGTTTGCTTGGTATTTTCTAGATAATAATGAGTAATATTTGATTTGTATTTATACCACACATTTTGAAAAAATATCATGGAAGGGTTATATAATACAAACAGGCCAACCCACATGTTTTGTGTTATTTTTAGTTGGGGTAAATTTTGAAGTATGGACACTAGATAAGGAATCTAGACATTAGCATCGACACTAGTTTCCCTATGTGAATGGTAGTGTTTGACAAGATATAAAATATTAAAGGTCTATAACTAATATTGAAGGATTCAAATAATATTTTAATCTTTTTGTAATGTGTATGTGATATGGGTCATTAAAATGATAGGGTCAGACCATAATATAAGTAGTTATACATATTGAGATGATGAATGTCAGCTTTTCCATAGTAGGAAGGTTTATAACTCAAGGGTAAAACCCTGAGATTAAGATATTATATTAGTCATATTTTAGTATATATTGTAAACATAATGAAATTCAATAATATCATTATTATTTTCTTCTTGATTTTGAACAAGATCGTTACAAAATTTGAGCTTTGTATTGTCATTTATTTGTGGCTTAGCCTCTTTAATAGGTGTATCAATGTTTATGATATTTTCATCAATGAGATCTTGAATATTATGTTCAATATTATAACACATATTTATAGACTGCCTAATACAATTATGATAATAACAATACGCATTAAAATCAAAACTTATAGATTGTGGTCTAGAAATATCTATCTCCATCAGTGGAGGAAGAGTGATTACATTACATTCTAGGAGATTTTATAACAAAAATGAGTAGGTGATGGTAGCTTTAAAAATTATCTCCTTGGTGGATCTTTTAATTGAATATTTTGAGGTGGTTGTGATATAACATTAACCATAAGTTTTGCCTCATTCTTGATTTTAGTTGGGTTACTCTTATAATTTGGATTGATTTGAAATTTGATAGTTGAAGTAAAAGGAACATTTGAAACATAATTAACCTTGTTCAAAGCAAGCAACTCGACCTCATGCTATTTGACTACATGGCATAACTCATTAAAGGAGGTCAACTTATCAAACATAATGGACTCTTGAAGAGGAGAGAGAAAAATTTGTGTAAAAATATCTTGAATTTCATTATCATCTATTTGATTTGTCATTTTGGCAAGCATAGTATTGTATCTTTGTGTATATTCAATGATTTTTTCATTAAACCCTTGTTTGAGCTTTGTAATTTGAGCATATGATAAATTTTCCTCAATGTTGATAGAAAAGTGTGTTGAAAATCATTTGAAAAAAGTATTAAAAGCCTTTACTAATAGAAGAGAAAGATCATAAAACCATATAAGAGAATATTCCTTTAGAATTATTGGAAAAATATTTGTCAACAATTTATCATTATCTGCATAATCTATAAAAGTTATATGTGAGGCACAAAAATGTTGTTTAGGATCACCTTTACTTTCATAGAGAGGAATATTTGGAGACACACAACCAATTGGTAATGGATAAGATGCAATTTTGGTTGTCAAAGGGTTATGTAACAAGGAACATGAGTCCATATAAGGGATAACATGAGAAATGGATTGCTCAACATGAGCCAACTTAGCTTGTAATACAAGAATGGTATGCTCTATAGTAACATTTGAATAAGTAATGGGAGTATTATAAGTAACATGAGTAAGCATAGGCATGGATATGTTGTGGAGACCAAGTGATGCTCCCAAACCAATATATAGTTTTGTAGGTGTAGTTAAAGGTGTGGATGTAGGAATGGATGCAATAGTAGAAGTAACAAAATTAGAAGTAGTGGATTTGAAAACCTAAAAATACAACTATTATGGTAAAAATGTGGATAAATTAGTTTTATGCTCAAATTTTGTATTTGGAATAAGACTAATGACCTTTTTCACCTTATTGGGGTTTTCTTGAAGATCTTGACGAAATTGATATAATTATTTTACTACATTTTGATATAATCCATTAAGATATTTTGGGTCGATATGAGTGTCATATTCATAATCATAGTCCTCTTCATTAATTTTTTTATCAGTTTCAATATAAGCCTCACTTTTAGGATCCCAAAGAATTTGAATAATAGTGCTTTGAGAGAAAACATATTTACTTGCCATTGTAAAAGAGATCAAATGAAGTTGCATATGTGAAATAGAAATACCACTTAATTTAACACTATGCCTTAGAGGCATACACTATGAACTAATTAGTGTTACAATAAAATTTAAGTAATGCAAATGAATATGAATATAATATAATGTGAATCAAGAAATGCTAGTGGCTATGAATACAATATAATAAAAAATCAAGGTATGATGGTGATCTAGGAAAGGGTTTAAATGATTTTTAGGTTCTCAAATATACTTGCTCATTCATTGATTAGTGTTGGTCAAATGTTTGAGAGCACTAAATATAAATATAGAACCATTTTTGTATCCTACTATATTTGGTTTATATTATAATGAGAGTAATTTCCTTGGGAGATACACTTCTCTTAGGTGTAACACAATTCAGACAAATAAAAAAGGCTTCTTATGATATAAATAAGGGACCATAGGCATTTTTGATATGTTTTAAGTCACATGAAAATTGAATTCTATTTATAGTGTTGTATTATGGCTATGAGTACTAGGGTAAACCCCTCATGCCATAATGTCTGTAAATAGAACATCACATAGCCATTCAAAACTCACTAAGTAGTTTTAAGATTATTGGAACACAATTTCTAAAACAAGAAAAAGTAAATGAAAAATAAAGTGATTTATTTTGTGTATAAATATCAAGATAATTTCAATGTCAAATTTATCCAAGGTGATAAGATAAAATTCTTTAGTGTTAGAAAAAATACAAGGTCGAGGAAGTTGAATCATTTTGTGTCAAATGTATATCCAAAGTCAAAGGTTATTTTATTTTAGAGTTAGGAATTTACAAAAAATGATAAATTACTAGGACGAATATCAAACAAACAATAAACAATGTTCAAAATAAAATATGGGTTCACTAGAATGTTTACACCTTTAAATTTAAGAATATTTAAAGTAATGGTATTAAAATATTGAAATAGAAATGATGATGTGTAGTGATCTGATAATAAAACTACAATCAAATAAAATATGCTAGAGTAAAATCATTTTTTTGAAATAGATTTAATTTTTATTGTGTGAGTTCATTATGACTAAAGACTATGTGAAATAACCTACAAAGAATGTCATACTAGAAAAAAATATTTTTTAATCTACTGGGATAAATCCATGGGAGATAGATAGGGTGAAATGCATCTTTTTCTAGCTACTATATTCATGTCTTGGTTGATTATATTCCTAATTTTTGGATTTGCGTTTATGGGATTGCCTACAAGGGTTAACTGTAAAACTATGCGTTCTATGTTCATGCTTGAAATACCTATATAATAAAAAACCCTACATCCTACACAAAAAACAAGATAGAGATAAAATTCAAAAGGGGGGAATAGGCTTAGAGAGATAGTCGAGCTAGAATTAGAAACCTCGCATGACTGAGGCTACTTACATAGCCCAAATGGGCCTGGTGTTGATGTATTTATCCATTTGAGAGTGCTTGTGTGATCCATGGTATACAACTATCATGACTATAACTAGAATAATGATTAAAATTATTGACAATATATGCCCTTGTCCTATAATTAAAAAATATTCATACTTGGCTTATGACTATTATAATGATGCAAATTTTAAATAGGAATGAGTAGTGTTTTTTTTCTTAGTATGCAATGCAATTGAAGAGAAATCTAGTGGAGGTATAATGAGTGGCCTTGATGTGATTTTAAAAGAGAATATTTATAAAAAATTAACTAACCAACTTTATTAAATGCATGAAAGAGATATTATGAAAGGTCACTGTTAGAGAACAAGAGATAAAGTCACAATGTGACCTTGTTGGATTAGTGCAGATTTGTGCTAGAAGACCATAAATAGTTGGGAAAGGTCTAATATAAGCTTCTGGGATAAATAAGGATGACTATAATTAAAATATGGATGTATATATAAAATTTATAGTGCTTACAAGTTAGTGAAGGCTCTCTTATAGATTGCGAGTTATCGAAATGGAGAATAGAGAAAGTAAGGATAAGGATTTCAAGAATAATCATTGTCAAGTATTTAATGATTAAATTTATGCATATAAAATTGAAAAAAAATAGGATTAAGCATGCTTGAGACACATTAGTATTGGGATGGGTGACCTCTTAGGAAGTCTTGATACCTCAACCTTATGAGCATTGCCTATATAAAAAGATGCTAAGTTGACCATTCATACTCATGAGAGATGGGTTATTATGATCCACTACTCATGAAATATGGATCAATCTAGGTTGACTCAAAATTATGCAACAAAATCCTAAATCATATCACAAAATTGGATGAATCTAATAATTTATTTATAGTCTTTGAAAACCTTGATTAGTTTCTCAAAATTTAGTGCACATCACCCATAAATCCTTATCCTTTATTAATGACACCTAAATCAGGTCAAAACCTTTTAAAGTAATGTGGTCATTGTGGGGCCTATCTTAATTATACCCCCATCCTTAGAAAAGTTAGAAACTAATGATCAATGTAGCTCAACAAGAAACTTTGTGATTTAATCTCCAATCCTTATATTACTTTAATTCACTACATGAACAAGTGGAAATGATACAATATGTTTAATTTAAATAGAGAATCTTCTCTAATAGTTTAATTTTTATTTCTTATCACTCATGATATTTTATTAAAACTCTTACTTGAATTACCCTTATCACTCATTTTTTTAATAAGTGTTAATGCATGTGTGTGTGTACAATTATCAAAATTTAAGGTGCACAAACCAACACATAAAAGGCACAAAAGTGGAAAAAATAAACACAAACCATGAAGAAACAAGACAAAAGGGTCAAAGGGATCTAAAAAAATTAAGAACTAGGAGCATAGTGGTATGTTCAGTTAGACTGGTTACATATAACTATGCTCATTTCAAGACTTATAAAATAAAAAAAACAAAGGGGGGAGATTATAAAAATAAGGAGAGATAAATCAAGAAGCACGAGAGAAAAATGTATCTTGAAACCAATAATTTAAATACACAAAACTACCTTAAAACAATGAAAATTGTCATCTAAAACTACCATTAAACTAAAATTAGGTGTTTACATAATGCCCCAGTTTTATGTGTGTGTATGTACACAACAACATAAAATAAACAAGTATATAAAAGAGGGATCTAATAAGTTGTTTCATTTAAAATCTATAATAGTTAGTGATAAGAATAAAATGGCCTAAAATTCAAAAGGAAAAGAGATCTTACCTTGTTTGGGAATCTAGCTCCTGTAACTTGTAAAATAAAAATAAAGCTTGTACTACTCAAAATCTTCACAAGTGCCTTGATTTACACAATAGAATGTTAGCTTAGACAACAATAAGTACTTTGATAATTTTATCATTGATTAAATATATTGCAATACCTATATATATTTATAGGTGAATTTGATTCTAAATTCAATAATATTGGTTCCCAATTTGACTTCCAATGACCAAGACTTAAAAAAGGGTAAAGTGGGATATGGGTACACCTAACTTAAAGGGGCCTAATAAAGGATTAGATAGGGGATGGCTAATATTTATCAATTCAAACCAAATATTTCATACATAGATAAACACACTAACACATAAAAAAATTCTAATTAAATCCAATGAGTCATTTTTAAGTCTATATAACACCCCACTTTGAGATGAGTTCTTATTCACAAAGATAATAATGTAAGAACACACTTACAAATAATAAAAACATAAAAGGATTAAAAGGGCATTGAACATAAATATTCATACCTAAACTGTTAAGTTTTGAAACTTATAAAACCATTTGTATTTCTTGTATAAACATAAGTCAAAGGAGAATTTTAAAAAAAAACTACGTTTATCAACATTTTTACACTATAATTTTACAATGAAACATATTTACTAAAAATTGGATTCATTAATTAATTACTTAACATGTAAGAATATTTCATTTAAATTTGAATTACTAATTGTTAATTTATAATAAATTAGCATACAAAACCATTTATCTTTCTTGTAGGAATATAAGTAAAAAGATAATTTTAAAAAAACTACATTTATCAACATTTTAGACTATAATTTTACAATGAAACATATTTCCTAGAAAATGGATAAATTAATTAATTACTTAACATGTAAGAATATTTCATTTAAACTTGAGTCATTAATTGTTAATTTATAATAAATTAACATACATAAATGAGATAAATCTAGGTAAAATATGTCGATATATAATATTCTAAATATATTTATTCCACTAATGTCATAAAGTCAAGATGCCTCAAAAATGATATATGACATAATTTACATAGATTTATCTAAGATATGTATGCTAGTATATTTTAATTTTTAAATTAGTTTTTTCATAAAAATATTATATATTTTATATGAGTTTATATTGTGCTTCTTCTGAATATTTTCTATTTGATAACTTTATTTTAAATAATTTTTTATACATATAATTCATTTTTTTATTTGTTAGGTAAATGATTTTAAAGTTAGAGCTATGAACCAAATTAATGCATTTGATTAGAGCTATGAACCAGATCTAGGACACAAAAGGGGCCCCATCTCGAATAATGAGAAGGTGCATAACCATTAGGCAATGAGAAACTAAATCAAACATAAAAAATTAGCCAAAAGGGACTCCAAAAAAAAAAACAAGAAGCTGAGCCTTAGACAAGACAAACAACAAACTCAAACTAGAAGTTCTACAATAAATTTATAGCCATCAAAGTGGGGGCCAACCAAAATATCTCAGACAAAATTGATGTAGTATTTATCTACAAGCATGGATGATCCTTCTCTCACATCTTGATATAAGATCCTTCATTTTCTATTGAGAACCTTCTCTCACCAAAGCCTCACCCTCTCCCCTCAAACTTTCTACCTTTGAGTGCCTACCCTTATTTTTGGTAGTGGTACCGATGTCACATTATAATTTCCTAGGACACCTGTATGGAGGGATAACATTAAGAGAGGGGGAATGAAATAGGGTGGGGAGAGGGAAACATGAGGAGGCTATAAACTAAACCAACACCTATAGACAACTAAACTAAACCTAACCTCTATAATCTAAACTAAATTAAACTAAACCACTTACTCAGGTTTAGAACTAAACTAAATTGAGAGTGCATCTACTCTCTAAACTAAACCTATACTCAAGTTTAGAACTAAACTTAACTCTAGTGCCTCTACTAAACCTAAACCTCTCTAAACTAACCCTAAACCTAAACTAAGAGGATAGTGCCTCTACTCTCTAAACTAAGCCTAAACCTCTCTAAACTAAACCTAAACTAATACTCTTTACTAGTATTAGTGCCTCTACTCTCTAAACTAAACCTAAACCTCTCTAAACTAAACTAAACCTCTAGTGAACTAAACTAAACTAAACTAAACTAAGATAACAAGATTAATCAATTTAGTCCCTGCTACCCCATTGGGGGGGGATCTAATGGCTCATTTGATGTATATAATTCTCTTTTGTATAGAGAGGTCTAAAGGAAGATAGGCCTAGGTCTAGTCACACTCTATACAGTACAATATAGAGAAGGAAAGAAGGTATAGAGTTTAGAAGAGAAGACAGGTTTAAAGGGGAAGGGACAGTCATCAATTTTGACAAAACCATCCAAAAATGGGCCATTTTTGACATAAATAGGAGGGGAACCCTCAAAAGGTTGAAAAACATTTTTTAAACATCATTTCTTTCATTTATTTGCTTCTCTGACAAGACAAAACCATCCAAAAAATGGGCCATTTTTGACCAAAATAGGAGGGGAACCGAAGTCAAGTCAAAACATGTTATTTTTCTTTATTTTTATCTTCTATACTGGGAGTTAAGAATGTGGGAAAGAGGGGAGGGTAAAAGAGTGTGGAGGGTAAAGATGCATCAACTCCACTATACTATACCACTACCAGATCACCATCAATCCTAGAAGAAATAAAAACTATAACATGAGAGAATGGGTTCTCAGGAGGGGAGGAAAATAAAATCTACATGAAATTTGACTAAGGAATGGAAGAATACACCTCCTGTGAATGGTCATCCATAAAGACCTCCATGGAGAATGAAAGAAGAAAAAACTTGTCATGATTATGCCATGTGAAGCCTTAATCGGGTGTTTCATTTTTCTACATCAAACCTTGAGAGGATTGAAGAGCAAGGTGATGTCTTGACCTAGAAGGGCACTCAGTTAGATAGTAGCTAGGAAGGTATTATTGAAAATAGTGGAAGGGAAGTCCTTCATAATTCAGGAATTGGGTCCATGAGTTATGCGAAGAGAGCAGGTTCACAAAATGGAAGAGTTAAATAGAGAGGTACACAATGGATCAAACCCTAATAAAATGAATATTCTAAGAAAATATGTTGACCCTCAAGAATGAGCCAACTTATTCTATCAATAACTTAATAAGTTCTCATTCCCTAAAATAGGTAGAATATTATATAGCTTAATCCATATTGAAGTAGCTAAAAATTGGGTCTTGATTAGATTGAAGAAAGGAGACCAAGGTCTCTAAAATAAACAAAGTTATTAAAAAATCATGGCCTTAAATTTAGAACAAACTCCTTGTCAGCGGAGTTCTAAAATTTGAAAAGGAAGAATCTGAAACTGACCATAGTGAAGGCAAGCTCTGCAACAAACTTCTAAGCCTCAGAAGCTTAGTTGGAAAGTGCTAAGGTATAGAAAGACTTTCCCATACACTTTACAAAAAGGGATTTTTTGCCAACCTTAGCTTCCACTCCTTAATATAGGAATTGGGGAGATAAATGTTGGGGGAACTAATAGAGAATTACATAGGCACATCTCCCAAGAAAGAAGGAAGGAAGAACTCAGATAAGGGTAATAGCATTAATAAGAGAAGGGGTACACAATTTTTAATAGTTAAAATTTAACCATTTATAATTTTTTTAATATATAATATCAAAATTAATTTAAAATATTAATACAATTCTATTAAAATCTTATTATAATTTATTAATAATTGAAATTCAAACTCTACAAAATCATGGTCTATAATAAAATAGGGTAAGTTACCTAATAACACACATATAAAAACATGTCTATTTTTAGACTTTTGATGGGACTTTAAATATGGTTACTAATTTATTAAGGAATTTTATATATTGTTTGCTTCATGGTGTATGGTAGGGGATATTTGTGTAAAAATTCTCAAATTTATTTTTGTATGAGTTGAACACCATTTTCATGGTCATGAAATTAGTTCAAAATTTTCACAATTTCATCCCTTTTTTATTCATGATAAAAGATAAAATACCACACATACCTGCATATGATGTACTACACTCCTATACCTAAAAATAAATGGTATGTAGTGTCTCTGATCATAATTATCACAATTATCGATTCACCTTATGCCAAAATGTTTGATCCCTAGCTCTTGTTGGGGAATCCAAGAACAAACACACTTGTTCTGATCCCTCTTGTTAGGATCTTGCTCCTCAAAGAGAGCACAATATTATTACCAAATATAAGCAATTAAACATGTGGAAATAACCAAAAACACAAGTAACTAGAATTCACCAATAGCACAGAATATGAGAGATAATACACTATCTTGTATTAACACTTTACCGAAAAGAATACAATAAAGAGCTGCCACACTCTTCCACCTTACAGAGGCTTCCCACACCTCAAGTGTACAGTAATTTTTCTTCAACACTCTCCTACCAAAAATGGTCCCAACAACCAACTCACAAACAGAATTGGTGTTCACATCTCCAACTAGTCAGTAATAACCCTGCCAGTTCACCAAGCACTCTATAGTACTTCAAGTTGATCTCCCATGAACCTGCAACCTACAATTCAACAGACCATACTCACACATGTAGATCTCCTATGAGCTTGCAACAACTTGCAACTCAATGATCTTACAATGGAAGAAACTTTCTTGCCTTCCTTATCAGCTCATACTTTACAATACATGCCAATGGGTCTATAAATAGATCCCAGACTTAAACAATAACTTAGACTCTTAATTTAGACAATTATCCACGCAGCTCAAGACTCTAATTGGCCTTTACATGCAAACACTTCATTCACTTAACTAACTGTCTGTGCAATGAATAGTTCTGGAACACACAGGTGATTGACATTGGTCCTTGATTCCCTGGTTCTGCCGACGTCAGCTGACTTCCTGTCATCGCCAGTTGCCTTCTGCACTGGTCACAACTGACGTCGATCATGCTACCGACACCGGTGCTTATCAAACTTCAATAACCTTTAGTTTTTGTTTGTAAAGAGTTGAAGCTTTTAGCTCCACACCCTAACAATCTCCCACTTGGAGATAAACAACTGCAACCTGTACCTATACCTATACTTAGTCTAGTTTGTTCCCTTGGCTTTGTATCCCTCCTCAAGATCTCTCTTGAAGACCAACCACCACAAATTCTATGGTGCAACTCTGTCATCCAAATCACCTGCCACATTCACATCTATAATCCATGTAGAAAATAAATTGAACCTGTATAGCATGTGCACCTGCTGCTAGTCCCTTTAAGAATCCACTGAACTGCCCTTCAGTACTTCTCTCCTGAATTGGCTCCTAACTTGTGACAACTCCCACTGCTTGGGAAAACTCAGGTCTAGTACATCCCATGCACTTAACCTCATTATGTGAATCAAGACCCTATTTTGTGAACTGTCTAACCATCGGCATGCTAATCGGTCTCACACAATCATCTTGAAACAAAGTCAACATGTGACCTTCCATGTCTCTAGAACACACTCATGCCAAAGAATCTTGCTACTCCCAGATTGTCCATGACATCCCTCTGAACTAGCTTTACCTTTAGTTCAACAATACCCTGTATATGTAACCCTACAACAAGCACATCATATAGTAATAGGATAATGTAGCTAATATTATCCAACCTGGTAAAAAGAAACACAATGATCAAACCTCCATTGCCCTGCAGCTTATACAAGACCATATACCCTGATCTTCTGTCTCACGTATCCATTTCCACTCTTCTTCATCCTGAACATCCATTTGTCTCTCAGTGCTTACTTCTAGCTGGCAACTCCATCCAAAACTCCTGTTTGGTTCTCCTCCAAGGAATCACATCCTCATCCATGCCAAGCTCCCACTATTTCCTAGATCTACCTGTTCTGCTTCTTTAATAACTTCTTGGTCCTATACCATAAGTGAGCAACAAGTAGTGTAAAGAAGGGAAATAATGAATTTAAGAACTTACTTATGCCTTCGGTCCTCCATATGGACACTTGAGACTTCTTGACAGCTTGCTGTCCACGCAAAATTCATCTTAATAATCGATGCCGGTCACATCTCAGTCTGCACCCAACCGATGTCAGTTCCCTGTGACTGCCTCCTTGCCAACATCAGTTCCCCCTGGCCAACGCTGGTAGTTATCTGCCCTAAGTCACCGACGTCAGGCTGCACATAGCCGACGTCGGTCCCTGTCTGGACGTCGACGCTGGTTTTCCTACCGACGTTGGTCTCTGTGTTTTTCTAGTGAGAACTAACTTTTTCCCATGAGCTCCTTTTGGATCAAACCCTTGTCCAAATCACCCTTGCTCTGCTCAAAATTCCTCTACCCCTTGTGTTGAACTCTGTCTGTCACCTTCTCCTTGAAAACCAAGGCTTTCTTGTTCTTGTCACTAACATCAAATTCCTCAAGAAACGTCACCTTCTTTTTTTGCATACAAAAATCACGATCTATGCCTTCCAAATCTAAAAGCATACCCTTTGACTCAAGAACATGCATCTCCTTCTTATCTATGTGACCAAGCCTATTAAGCCACATCTCTGAATCTACAGCTGAAGTAGATAACCCAGAAAGAGAATCAATAATACAAGTAAATAGATAAAGTGTACCTACTTTCTTACCTCTAGCTACAACAAGTGCACTCTTGGTAACCTTCTAAGAGTCCGCTGTGAGAGTTACTGTGCAACCCTCATCACCCAAACTTCTTACAGAAATCAAATTCCACTCTAGAATTGGGACATGCATGACCTCCTTTAACACCCATGTGTTACATGTCTACAATTTTAGCTTCACTTTCCCTTTGCCAACCATCTGACAAGGCTTACCATCCCCTACACAAATTTCTCCAAAGTCTCCCTGGACATACTCATGAAAAAATTCCCTATGTGGAGATGCATGAAAAGAGGCACCAAAATCTAAAACCCAAGATTCTACTTTATCTAAAGAACGTACCAGAGCATCCTGTGTAACATAATCCACAACATTTGCTTCCTCTTCATGTCCTTCATGCTGATCTTCACCCGATCTACAATCTCTCTTTAAGTGCCCTTGCTTTCCATGTTTTTAGTAGGTTATTCTGCCATACCTGGACTTGGATCTCCTGCCTATCTTAGACCTTGATATCCCACGCTTTATCTTCTCTCTTTGCCTTCCTCTACCTTCAACACTCAAAACATTCCCTGATGATTCACCTATGCTTTTCCTACGTATCTCTTCATTCAAGATCATGCTCACAACATCATCCACTTTTAAGACTTTTGAAGCAGACACAGTATTAGAAACTGCCATTACCAAACCTTCCCAACTTTCAGGTAATAAACACAAGATTAAGAGAGCTCTAATTTTATCATCAAATATAATATTGACTAAACTTAACTGGTTTACCAAACCATGGAAATCACTAAGATGGCTATGTACAGATCCACCTTCCAACATTTGCAAATTAAATAAATGCTTCATAAGAAATACCTTATTCAAAGTTGAGGGTTTTTCATATAAATTTGCCAAAGATTGTATCAACTCCACCATTGTCTTACACTGTGATAAGATGGAAATCACAGATGATGCAAGACTCAATCTTATAGATCCCAGAGCCTTTTGATCAAGAACCTCCCATTCTTCATCCTTCATATCCTGGGGCTTGCAATCAACCCCACCCAACGGTAAGTACAAATCTTTTTGATACAGATAATCCTCAATCTACATCCTCCATAATTGGTAGTTCTTACCATTAAGCTTCTTCATTCATAGCTTACTGTCTTTTGCCATTGCTCTACTCCCACTCAAATAGAAACACCTGTGAGTAACCTGTAATCAAAACACACTAACCAGATCTAATCCAATCTGTTAGTATCCCAACCAAAAGCTCTGATACCACTTGTTGGGGAATCCAAGAACAAACACACCTGTTCTAATCCCTCTTGTCAGGATCTTGCTCCTCAGAGAGAGCACAATATGATTACCAAATATAAGCAATTAAACATGCAGAAATAACTAGAAACACAAGTAACTAGAATTCACCAATAGCACAGAATATGAGAGACAATACACTATCTTGTATTAACACTTTATCAAAAAGAATACAATAAAGAGCCACCACACTCTTCCGCCTTACAGAGGCTTCCCACACCTCAAGTGTATAGTAATTCTTCTTCAACACTCTCCTACCAAAAACGGTCCCAACAACCAACTCACAAACAGAATTGGTGTTCACCTCTCCAACTAGTCAGTAATAACCCTGCCAGTTCACCAAGCACTCTATAGTACTTCAAGTTGATCTCCCATGAACCTGAAACCTGCAATTCAATATACCATACTCACACATGTATATCTCCTATGAGCTTGCAACAACCTGTAACTCAATGATCTTACAATGGAAGGAACTTTCTTGCCTTCCTTATCAGCTCATACTTTACAATACATGCCAATGGGTTTATAAATAGATCCCAGACTTAAAAAATAACTTAGACTCTTAATTTAGACAATTATCCATGCATCTCAAGACTCTAACTGTCCTTTACATGCAAACACTTCGTTCACTTAACTAACTGTCCGTGCAATGAACAGTTTTGTAACACACAAGCGATCGACGTCGACTGACTTCCTGCCATCGCCAGTTGCCTTCTGCACTGGTCACGACCGACGTCAGTCATGCTATCGATGCATATATATATATATATATATATATATATATATATATATATATATATATATATATATATATATATATATATATATATAACCCTAAAATTTAGGTGATCTAATCCCATCTACCAACCCTAAAAATCACCAAAACCAAAATCCTAAAAATGGAATATTCATGAATTGATGAATATTCACCACTAAAAAAAACCCTAGGTTGAATACATGACTAACAAGTGTCCAAATAATAGAATATTGAGTCAAGATCCAAAGGTGAGAGGGAAATCATTAATGTTGGTCCATCTAGAAGATCCAATAGTGCATGTTAAATCATGCATAGAAGATCAAAAGTGAGCTTGCAGTCAAAAGGTTAATGTATCCTAAGATTGAACGTGTGGCTGACAAGTGGAAAGATCTTGGGTGTCCATACATAGATCAACAATGAGAGAGAGATCAACTAGTCAACAAATCTTAGGATTGAATTAGGGGTTAATAAGTTTCAATATCATAGGAGCTCAAGTGAAGATCTAATGGTGCATAGTGACTAACAAAGCCAATATGATATAGTATACAAAATTAGACTGATAGTGAGTGAGAGGTCAAAGAGTCAATGTATGTTGAGGCTAAATATGATAATACCAAATGGCATAAGAATAAAAATAGGATGGAGCTAATCACAAGACCCACAAAATGAATGGGGAGATGACAAATGTCACGATCGAGGAGCCCAAATTAAGATTAGTGTCTAAAATTAAAAGTCAAAATCTAAGAGACTTCAATACAGAGTAAATACAACCTAATTTTAAATCAAATAAAATATCTCAAGGGGATGCCACAAAGGCAAACACATTGGACAAAGGATTTCACCACCCTGAGCAAGTAGAATACATAAATGTGAGATCAAGTGTGATCTAAGTTACTAAGAATAAACCCTACAAAGTCATCTAACACCATTAAATCCATGTAAAAAATTTAAAGAGATTATCGTCATAGGTTTTATGTCTCATTCAGATTCAAGAAACCTTATCCTGTGGATCTTCATTTTTAATTATGACTATATCAAAACCAATAGGGTGATTGGTTTTCATCTATAATAGATCTATATTCAAGATTTAGAAGCAATGGTACAATGGTGATTATGTAAGTAATGTTAGAAATAAAATTGATGAGAAAGCTCAAGTAACTACTTGATAACATGAAGAACATCAAGCATGATTGAGGAAGATAGTGGGGCATTTAGTGTTTCAACATCCTTGGGGACTTGTTCATGTTTGATGGATTATGGCTCAGCATCCTTGGATCAATGATAATTGATTAAATTTGGTTGGGTCACATTTATTAATGTCTATATGTTTATTTAGCCTCTCTCTCATCTCATTCTACTATAAATTCAAGATTTGATCTCTTGATTTTCATCCCTCGGGGTTGGTATGACTAGACTCTATTACAATTTATACTCATACAACTCTTGATTTAATGAAAAAGACACTTGTAATTATTTAATAATATGTGATTAGTGTTTTGTATTTGTTTGATATGTAAAATTGATTTAATTTTCCCTTTGTAGGTCCAAGTTCAGCCTAAATGCTAAAAAGATTTCCTTGTAGGTCATCTAGTGTGTCATAATATTGATGTCCTAGGTATAAAGTGGATTGTTGACTATAAGTGCCTTAAATCAAACCTTACCCTCATTTCACTCTATCCTAAGTCAATCAAACTAACCTCTATGTAAATCACTTTTCCTTGGAAGCTATTTTAGGCATTGTGTTAAGTCTATTCATAGTCCATTAGTGTTTCAAGAGTTTAAGCCTATGAGTGGATACAATGAATTCATGGTGCATCACCATACTTAGAGTAGATTTTCATTCATGCAATCCATTTACTCTTTTCATCCCAACCCATTTAGGTCTTAGGGGAGCATTCAATTGGTACACTAGAGGAGCTATCCTCATTTAAAATCCTAGAGGTTTGATCTACGATTAGGTAACCCATAATCTAGGGTCCTTCCCATGTTGGATAAGGTTTGATTTGAAGACCTTAATAATCCTTTGTTCATCTAGGGTATAGACTAAGCCTCCAACATTATATTTATCCCATTTCTCACAAATATCACATGGCTTCCACATCACATCTAGATATCTAAGATAGAGTGACTTACTACAAGTGGCATCTTGTCATGTAATCTTTATATTATGAAATTGAAATATTGAATCTTGATTATGGGGTTTGATCGAGTGCTAAATGGTATAATGCATTAAGATCACATTGTTTCAAGATTTAAAAAATAACAAAAGCCTTGAAAGGCCATGACTAGATGTCATATGGCATGTTCCAATTGAGTCACAAGGTCACAGACTTTGTAACTTCTTCATAAGTTGGAACATCACAACTAGGTGACAAGTGGAAAAATCCCATTGGGTCATGTTGTCACTTAGGTTTCTAAAGGAAAAAAGATATGTGATAAATTTTGGAACTTACATGACTGAGTCACTAATGTAATGGACACTACTACATGTCATTTGAAGTTGATTTGGCATCAAGGTTCCTACAAAATAAAAAGGTACCACAGTTATATCAAATACCTTACAATAACCTTTGCAATCAATATGGAAGGTATTATAAGGCCCTTCATGGTATCTCCTAGGAGATGCCTTGAAATAAAATTCTAATCATGTGTATGTTCAAGGTATAGGAGATACCTCAAAAGAAAATTCTAATCATGTTAATGTTCAAGGTATCTCTTAGGAGATACCTTGAAAAAAAATTCCAATTGTGTCCATGTTCAAGGTATCTACGAGGAGACACCTTGAATGTTATATAAGTCCCTTTAATGTAATCCCCTAAGAGATACCTTGAAATAAAATTCTAATCATGTGCATGTTCAAGGTATCTCCTAGGAGATACCTCAAAATAAAATCCCAATCATGTGCATGTTCAATGTATCTCTTAGGAGATAAATGAAATAAAATTCCAATTATGTGCATGTTCAAGGTATATACAAGGATACCCATTGAAATTACTATAAGGCCCTTTAAGGTAATCCCCTAGGAGATACCTTTAAATAAAATTCCAATTGTGTGCATGTTCAAGGTATCTACTACGAAAACCCTGAAGGTACTACAAGACCCTTCAAGGTATCTCCTAAAAGATAAATTAAAGGGAATTATAATACCTTAAAGTGTGCCTTGAATGTATCTCCTAAGAAATACCTTTCAAACATATATAAGGGTACCCTTGAATCTATTACAATGCCCTTCAAGGTATCTCATAGGGAATACCTTGAAAAATAATTCCAATCATGTGCATTTTTAATTTATCTACTAGGAGACCCACTGAAGGTATTATTGGCCATTTTTGGCCCACATACCAAGATTTTAAAATCTTATCAAATTTCATGTGAAGCAGTGGATTAAAGGTTTTGAAATAGGTCTAAGATTGAAAAATAGCCAAGCAAATTTTCATATGTTTCAATCATTTAGAAGCATGGACTAGGTTAGATAAATCTTAATAATCCATTATAATCTTGAAAGAATGATCAAAGGATGAGTTTTTCAAGTTTAAGATCTAGACCATCACAAGGATGTCACACAATAGAAAATGAACCAGTCCTCTTATGTAATTTTCATCTTCACCCAAGAATCCCCCATAAGCTAAATTATTATAGCACTAGGAATTTCTACATGATAGTATCACCCTCTAAAATTTTCATGCATGTATGAGCTTTATGGCTCAATTTATAAGCTTATAAAAGTTGGACCTATAACATAAGATGTTCATGCTAACATCAAGTTTAAGATAAATAAAAATAAATTCTTTTGAGCTTAAATTTGATGGTCAGATGAATGTCAATGATGGTCATGTAAACATCATTTAATAGGATCATGAACATCAATTTTAGTCTCATGAAATAGCCATTGGTCTTCAAACAATGGGTCCCAGTAGATCTAATGATCTATGTTTCATCTTACATTTTGATCTGATGGTGTGAGATGAGTCAAAAAGTCAAATCACTCGAGAGGCCACCATGTGGCATAAGTGTGTGAGGCTATAGACGGATAGTGCATCCTAAGAATCAACACACATTTGACATATGGCATAAGCTTAGATAGATTTGATAATTAAAGGTTAAGATCGATGGTTGGTGCTTGATGGTGTGAGTAAATGTCAATTTGTCAAAAATATAAGTCGTGATTGATATCCAATAAGCAAAAGGTGAGCCCAATACTTTTGGTAGCAATCAAACCAAGAAGCCATTTTTAACTAAGGTAACCAATCTTGCAATGTCATCATTCCACCATTGGATCTTGGCTAAATGCCATTAAAGAAGCACATTGATACAACCAAGATGATAAAGAATATATGAGACCACCATTGGAGCTAAATATGGACCTTTGGTTTGATATTTATATCATGTAGGGTCCATTATTTGGTTGTGTTCACCTTTTTTTGAAAATAATTGTCCATGTATATATGAAATCTTGGTCCCTATAGAGATATAATGGGTCTATTTAGACCTATTATAATCCAAAAAAAGAGCTATATAGTCTATAGGTCTGTATTAATATAAAGGCTATAGGAAAACCAATAAATTTAAATTCATTTTCCATATATAGAATGGACCCATGATCCATACATGATGATGGAGTAGATATGTGTTTAATGTAATGACTCTTATTTTTTGATGTGACTCCATAATCAAAAAAGTAGGTAGTAGCTGCCATTCATGGCATGGCACTATCAGTTTTAGGATTCAAGGATTTGATCCTCATGAACACATCAAGTGGGCTTAGGGTCCCAAATTGGTACACTGGTAGTCGGAGAAGCAATTAATGTCATTATTTCCAAATAGACTTTGTCATCATGTTAAACAAGTCCTTGTCTTCTAGTGGACCTCTTTACCAATAAAGAGAATTTAAAGACTATTGGAGCTAATGCAAGATTAACTTTTGATGATGGACTAGTCATTATTGGACCAAATGATGGTTGAGTATCCTTTGAAAGTTGGAAGCTCATTAATTATTATTGAAAGATGCTCCCTCTTCTCTCTTCTCCCCTTCTCCTATACTATCCCATTCTCTTCCCCTTTCAAAATGTTATTAGATCTTCAACTTTTTATCTTTCTAGGAGACATGGATACCCTCTGAGATATTGCAAAATATGTTCATATTGATTATGCTCAACCCTATCAAGTATTTTTAAGAACTAAATCTTAATGCAATATAAGACATTCTTTACCTATCTCTTACCTTGGATCTAAGTTGAGTGAGTTGTGCACTATGGCATTGCGTGAAGGATAATCTTCATCATCCATGGTCCTTCTTTCTTGCTCCTTTTCTAGGTTGTACTCAAGCTAGGTTATAGGTCTATATTAGTGTTCTTTATGCCATTAATGTGAGATTTAAATGAGTCTTATAACTCCTCTTTGTTTACATTCACTGATTCTTAAACCTCTTTTATGAAATACTTATGTAACTAGCTTGATCTTGAGGTTGTGTGAGCTAGCATTGTCTTCTATAAATCAAGTGTGAGTTCAAGCTTATGGGAGTCTCCCATTTTCATTTGGTGCATCACCTGGTTAAATTTATTAGGATCTCTTATCCTCTTTCTAACCTTTTCCCTATGAATAATTAGTTTAGGTGAGCATCAAGAGGAAGTTGGGTTTCTCTAGAGGTCCAACCCCATCATAGGTGACCCACATCCTAAGGTTATTCTAATTGTTTAGCTCAATTGGAAGGATCTTGAAGAACTCTATCTAAGGTTGGAAATTAATACTACAATAGTTTCTGGCATGCCTGGTGAGACTAGGTCCAAAAGAGTGGAAATATCTTGGTGTGTCTTTCCTCTGATCAGCTTTTGGAAGCAAGCAGTTAGCACCAACGACAATACCAAATCAAAGCTTCTAGTTATGATTAGAATAGGTATGTTCATTGAAAATTTTAGTTATATTTATATCTCATTTGACATATGAAGTTAATATAAATAGCTATGGTGAATATCCCTATTATACACCTCCTTATCAACATCCACAATATGATCCTCATAATCCATATAACCCTTATCAACCTTATCAAGAATCCTATCAAAGCTATGAGGAGCCTTATCAAGTTTCTCATGATCGATATATGCAAGAGTATTTCCATAATCCTTCCTATCAATATCAAGACCATCATAATACCACTCCTCATCAACCCTATCATGATCCATCCATACCATCACTTAGGAAACCTTTAATAAGCCTTGACAAGTATCCACTAGAATTGTTTTCACAAAATTATTATGGCCAAGATGACCCTACTCACTAGATCCATTATGTGAGAGAGTCATTATAGAAAATAAAATGAGAATGGGCATCTATTAAGAGAGAAAATTATAACAATCTCATAGGTGAGATGATGGATGTAGGTGGTTACATTAAAAACATTGAGGACAAGCTAAAAGGCCTTGAAGAATAGTAGGTCCAACCTCACCAATCTTATGTGCCTTTGTATACACCACCTCAGCCTTCTGCCACCCATTCCTTTCGAAAATACCATTCCAAGTGACCCGTTGAGTATGACAAATATTCATGTGTTCCTTAGACATTAACTTCTTGGAGATCTATCTAAGAGATTTATCAAAGAAAGGAGATTGTTGTGGAACAGCCTACTATTGAGATCCAAAACTCCATCCTCCCTTAAGAACCCATTTTGAATTCCTTCAAGGTTCCAAGTTGGAATCAAGTGGTGAAGTCATGGGGTAGGCAAAATGAGACAAATCTAGATTTGACAATCCAAGATAAAGCAGGATATAAACCTATGCAAAGCTCTCTCATCCCTCCTCAAGGATCTTATTATGTTACTTATCTTCATAAATCCGCTAGCCACCTTAAAGAAGAGATATTCCAAGATAATATTGATAAGTAGATTAAAGAGTTAGAGATAAATATAAGGAAAGAGGATGAGAACCAAAATCAAAAGGCTAAAAAAGAGTCTCTATATTTCCCATCCTGGAACCAAATCATGCAGTAAATCAAACCCAAGGTTATTCAACCGCCATCCTTCCCTCCTCAAAAATCTAGGTCATTTCCATCTTATAAATCCATCCAAGTTAGCATGAAAAAAAAGGATAAGGACATGAATTCTAAATAAAAATAGTTGGACCAAAGAGGTGTCACATATGTCTCATCTCTCTTGGAATCATCCCAAGAATATCCTATGCCACTCCTTGAATAGGTAAGAAGTGAATTCAATGTTGAACTCATAACTAATAATGATGAATTATCAGATTAAGAAGAGGAGATCATTATTGGGACACCACTTGTCAAGAGCAAACATGTTTTAGTCTTTAATAATGTCAAAAATGATGAATTATAAAAACAAGTGGAAGTTGGAGATGAGATCTAATAAGAAGATGACCATTGGTAACATTTGTACCATGATTTAATAAGTGAGATTGATGAACTGAAGATGGTAGACTTGAATGATGAGATGATATAATAGGTTTAATCTTTTATTGATTCCATTAATGCTTTGGATCATGAAGAACACTAGCTTGATGACATCATACATAAAGAAGAGAAGACTTAAGAAGTAGTGATTCTAGATGACAAGAAGGATAAAGATGATTGGCAGTTGTAAATGAAGCTCTTTCAAGAGATTAAAGACCTTTTTTAAAGTTGAGGATCAAGTGCTTGAGAAGGTGGATAAATATTTTCTCATGGAGGACAATGACCAAGATTGGGAAAAATATGTATATCTCCTTGATGAGCCTAAAGAACTTATAATTGAAGAAATACCCAATCTTATTGAAGACACCATAGAAATCAAAGAGTTATAAAATATAATAAAGGAGCAATCAAGGCTAAGGGTCAAGGAGATGCATGCCTCATTCAATTCCTCATCAAATGATGTGATAAGGTTATCAAACTTTCCTTTTGATTTGAGAGGAAAGGTACATATAGTTATAAGTTGTATATATTAGGATAGTTTTATTCAAATTCCTCCAAGCACAGTTTCTATCACATTTGTTTATTGTCCCTACTTTTTTTTGGTCGGTTTCCCTAGAATAAGTTCCTTTAGAAATCTATTATATTTTGTTTCTTTTGGTCTTTTTATTTTTTTAAAAAGAGGTTAGAGCAAGATTGGCAGCTAGTGTTAGATCTAAGTCAATATGTTAGACCCAAGTAGAGACTCCATTCCCAATGGAATGGACTATACACATGGTATGGATTCTATTGCATAGATAGGCATGTAACTGTTATGAGTCACCAAAGATGTTAGCCATTTTTGGCCCACATACCAAGCTTTGAAAATCTTAGTAGAGTTCATGTGAAGATGTGGATCAAAGGTTTTGAAATAGGTCTAAGATTATAAAATAGAGGGAATAAATTAGATTCTCATATGTTTCAAGCATTTAGAATCATGGACTAGGTTGCATAAATCTTAAGAATCCATTAGAACCTTGAAAGAATTATCAAAGGATGAGCTATGCAAGTTTAAGAGCTAGACCATCACCTGGACATCATTTAGGAGCAAATGGACCAGTCCACTTGTGCAATTTTTATCTTCATCCAAGAAGCCCCCATGAGATAAATGATAATATAATTAAGAATTTATACATGTTAGGATCATCCTCTAAAATTTTCATGCCCATGTGAGCTTTTTGGCTTAATTTTATAAGCTTCTTAAAGTTGGACCTGCAACATAAGACATTCATGCTAATGTCAAGTTTAAGATGAAGAAAAACAAATCCTTTTGAGCTTAAATTTGATATTCAAATTAATTTTAATGATGATCACATGAATTTCATTTAATGAGAGTGTAGATGTTAATTTTAAGCTCATGAAATAGTCAAAGGTCTTCAAATAATGGATCCTAGTAGATCTAACTATCTACATTACATCATACATCTTAATTTGACAGTGCAAGATGAGTCAAAAACTCAATGGGATCGAGAGGCCACCACATGGCATAGGCATATGAGGTTGAATACTAATAGAAAATCTTGATAATTAATGAATGTTTGATATGCGACACAAGCTTGAATAGAGTTCATAAGTCAAGGGCAAGATCAATGGCTTGCCCTTGATTATATAGATCAAGATCGATGGTATGAGTAAAGGTTAATTTTTCAATAGTCTAAGTCATGATCGATAACTAACAAGCAAAGGGAAATCCTAGGACTTTTGATGGGATTCAAACTAAGAATCCATTTTTGACTAAGGAAAACTAGTCTTGCAGGGTCATCATTCCACCATTGGAGTTTAAATAAACACCATTAGAGGGACACACTGATGTAGCTAATGTGATAAATAATATATGGGACTATCATTAGAGCTAAATATGGACCTCTAGTTCAATATTTTGTATCATGAAGGGTCCATTTTGTGTCTATGTTCACCTTTTTTTTTAAATAAGGGTCCATGCATATCCAAACTCTTAGTCCCTACAAAGATATAACAGGTCTATTTAGACCTATTATAATCCATAAAAATAGAAATATAGTCTATAGGTTCATATTAATATAAATTTTATAAGAAAAATAATAATCTTAGAGTGGTTTTCCATCTATAGAATAGACCCATGATCTAGACATGAAGATGGAGTAGATATGTGTTTAATTAAATGAGTCTCATATGTTTATGCGGCTCCATCATCAACAAAGCAGGTACTAACTACCATTCATATCATGACACTGTTAGTTTCAAGAATTTTATCCTCATGAACATGTCAAGAGGGATTAGGGTCCCAAAGTACTACACTAGTAGTTAGAGAAGTAGTTAAGGGCATTGTTTCCATATATACATTGTCATCATGCTAGACAATTATTTATCTTCTAATGGACCTCTCGACTAATGAGTACAATTTGAAGACTATTGGATCTAATACACGATTAACTATTGATGATGGACTAGTCATGATTGGACTAAAGGATGGTGAAGCATCCCTTGAAATCTGGTAGCTCATTAATTATTCTTAAAATATGTTCCCTCTTCTCTCTTTTCCCCTTCTCCTATATTATCCCATTCTCTTCTCCTTTGAAAAGGCTCTTAGATTTTTGACTTTTTATCTTTTTGGGAGATAGTGATACTCTCTAAGATAATTCAAAATATGTTCATCTTGATTAGGCTCAACCTTGTCAAGCATTTTTAAGAACTACCTCTTGATGAAATATAATAGTTTATTTACCTATATCTTACCTTGGATCTACATTGAGTGAGTTGTGCACTATGGCATTGTGAGAAGGAGAATCTTCCTCATCTATGGTCCTTCTTTCTTGCTCCTTTTCTAGGGTGTATTCAAGTTGAATTATAGGAATAGATTAGTGTTCTTTCTACCATTAAGGTGAGATTTCAGTGAGTCTTAGAACTCTTATTTTTTTACATTTATTTCTTCTTAAACCTCTTCTATGAAATACTTATATAACTAGTTTGATCTTGAGTTTGTGTGAGCTAGAATTATCTTCTACAAATCTAGTGTGAGTTCAAACTTATGGGAGTCTCCCATTTTAATTTGGTGCATCACTTGGTTAACTTTATTAGGATCCCTTATTCTCTTTCTAACCTTTTTTACTATTAATCATTAGTTTAGCATTATTTTAGGTGAGCATCAAGAGGAAGCTGACCTTCTCTAGAGGTCTAACCCCATCATAGGTGTCCCACAGCCTGGGGTTGTTCCCATTGTGTAGCTTAATTGGAAGGATCCTGAAACACTCTTTCTAAGAGTGTAAATTAAGTCTACAAAAGGTACTATAAGCCCTTTCAAGGTATCTCCTAGAAGATACCTTGAAGGCCCTTGTAGTACCTTCAAGGGTACCCTAATGTATGTTTGAAAGGTATCTCCTAGGAGATACCTTATACCTTTCAAACATGCATTAGGGTACACTTGAAGGTACTACAAATCCCTTTAAGGTATCTCCTTAGAGATACTATGAAAGAAAATTCTAATCATGTGCATGTTTAAGGAATGTTAGCAAAGTTTCCTAGAATTTCTCTAGAACATGTTAATTATAGGGATATGTTTCACAATAAGAAGTAGAAAATAATCATAATAGCGTGAGTGAATTTAAAAAATATTAAATTTTATACACAATAGCATATATAAAGATAAATTAACATGGCATTAACATTTTTGGAAAGTAAACAAGATAATACAAGATAGAACAAGCTAAAACAAAATAGAGTAAATATTGCACACTAGGCATATGTAAAAGAATCTTAATAAAACCATAATGTAGCTAGTATATTAATCTCTATCACACATTGGAACTATATTTCATTATATCAAAGCATTATATATATCTTTTTACATGGCTCTATCTCTTCACATTATAACTTTTTAACATATAAAAATAAATAATCTTGGCATTTTTATATCTGTCACTTGGCTAACAAGGTTAAAGACATCCAAATGATCATATAGATGAAAAACTTATACCCTAAGCATGTGTGCCCATCAATTATACACTTTTTATTTTACAAGGCCCTGATCTACATCCAAAACTTTCCCATACTTAAACTATTGTTTTAGCCCAAGAAAAACTCTGAACACTGATCTCATCTTTTATCATCAGTAGATGCTCTGATAGCAAATTCACAGATGAATTCCTTATTATTATACAAACAAACAAGTACTCCTCCCCATGCAATATCGGAGGCATCAATATAGCCTTTCATCTGATCAAATTTTGGGATATGAAGCTCTAGGAGTGAAGCAACCATAGATTTGATCTTCTGAACAGCTGTTGTATGTTGTTCTTCCCAACAAAAAGCTTTCTTCTTCTGGAGAAGTTCTTAAAGAATGAACTTGTCTTCACCAGAATTAGGATTAAAACTATTTAAATAGTTAAGTAATCCCAAAAATACTTGAAGCTTAGACTTATCTAGATTCTCTAGAAAATTGATGATTTTCACCATTATGTGTGGCTGGATTTGTAGTCTAGAATCTTGGATTACCATGCCGAGAAAATTGCATTCAATTTTGCATAACTAAATCTTTGTTTCTGAAAGTACTATTCCTGCATCTTGAACCAGTTGGAAAAATTTGGAGAGATGAGTAAAATGGTTAGCAAGAAAATTATTAAAGATTAGTATATCATCAATATATACATACAAAAAATTAGAAGTGCCTTAGAATATATTATCCATGTGTGCTTGATAATATGTTGGGGCATTCATCAAGCCAAAAGGCATCACTGTCCACTGAAAATGGCCGAAAGGGTAGCTGAATGTTGTCTTTTCCCTATCAGCTTCTTTGACTCTAATCTGATAAAATCTTGACTTACAATCAAACTGGGAGAAGTATTTACATGCTGAAACTTTCTCTAATAGGTAGCTTTTATCTGGAAATGGATATGGTAATGGCTGCATAATTGCATTTAATGGTCGATAGTTGATGACCATTATTTTCTTTCCTCTTTTTTGCTCTGAATGTTTGTTAACCATGAAATCATAGTAATAAAAAGGAGAGGTAGATTTTTCAATGAATCCATTAGCCTCCAGTTCTTTGATCTGGAGTTCCATATCATTATAATCCTAAGCTGGTATTGGGATCTTTTTCCCAATCTTCATGTGTTTACCTTCAAGGATTTTTATGTCCATTTCAGGCATAGATTTTGACCAAAAATGTTGAGGGTTATCAGAATAGATAGTGGCTTTAATATTTTCTCCTATCTCTTAGATTTTAGCTAGGATTATTATCTCTAGTATTTGAGTCATCGAACTTGGAAATTGTTCAGTGGCATTGATAAGGTGAGGAATTTTGAGCCTTTCATTTTCTATTATAAACATGATACTCTTGGTGGTTGAATCATAAGGTGAGTATCTGTCAATAAAGGCACCGCCTAAAAGAATATCTACAGGCATTCTATCTAAGGCAAAAAAGTTAGCATGGAAGATTTTATCTTGAATCCTAAGGGTTTGCTAATGTTTATATTTGTTACAGATAAAACTATTCCCTTGGACATCTAAGCTCTTATAAGCTAAAGCATCATCCAATGTCTTCCAGTCATGGATGAGTTGTGATTTTGTAAAGGAGAGAGAAGCTCTTGTGTCTATTTGAGCATCTACTAGTTTGCCATTAATTTCTAAAGTGATGAACTAAACAAACTTTCCATTAATCAGCTAAGTAAGATAAGCTAGTTGTGGAATTTCCAAAGGAGGTATACTAATACATACCAATTTTTATCTCCCTGGATCTTGAACAATAGATTGTTCAGTGTAGATGTCTTCATTTTCTAGTTCTGCTTCTTCTTCTTCTTGGAGATTACTGCATTCACCTAGATAGTAATATTGATCTAAGTAAAAAGAGCTTTCTACTTTGTCATCCTCTTCCTTTCTTCTATGGGCAATAGAATATCCCACTGTGGCTCAATTTTTGGTGTTAGAATTTCTCTTGGACTATCTTTACTGGTGAATTTGTTTTTGATCCAAGAGTCACTAGGCTGGAATGAGCTCTGAAATTGCAAAGGAGGATGCTAAGGTCTTTGCAATGTTGGTGGCATCCTAGGCATTGAGGGTTGTCTCCCTCTAGATGTTCCTTTTCCTCTAGAGTGTCCTCTTCCTCTTGGTTTTTATGGTTTTTCTGATACTTCTTGATGATGTCTAGACCAAGTTCCATGTGCTTCATAATGTAGTTTTGAAAAGTCATTGTGTCGTGGATGATACCATGGGCGTTGCATGTTGGTTAGCGGTTGTTCCAAGTCATCAGCTAATGACTCGAGAGCATCTACATCATCATAGTCTATTAAATCTTCTTCGAGGAGATCATCTAGGATTGGTTCATAGATATCATCTTATAGGTAAAGATCTTCATCAGATTCTACAATATCCTACCATGCTGCTGCATTGAAAGTAAAGACAGCTTTAACTGTAGGATTTTTAGTGGCATTGAGGAGCAATATGGCTAGTTTTGCAATAGATGTAGCAAATAGGCTATTTGGACAGAGGAGGAGCAGTTCTCTATTTCTTCAAGAAATAATGAGGAGGTGCATAGGAATGCTTACGAGGAAAGGAGCGACACTGGAAAGAGAGACACTTGAGATGCTACTTTTGCTATTTGCAAGGCTGTACAAATGGCTGATAGCCAAATGGAGATATTTTTGGAAAGGCTAGAGAAATTTGAGAGGCTTGATGCTTGGTAAGCTTTTGAATAGACTTAGTCTCAGAGACTAAGCACATAGCTTGTTGTTTGGAGAAGTCAATCACATCTGAGAGAGAGAGGTCTTCAATTGTTAGGCCTTTAAGATCAATATAATAAATAACTCTATCAATAAGATTATATGGCAAGGCATGCAAAAACTTGATCTTAATCTCAGTGGATGAAAAACTCTTGCTTTCATATGCCAATTCTCTAAATTACTTGGCAAAGCCATCAAACTATTTTAAATCACATAGCTCCATCTTAAGAAGCCATTTTTTGGATTCCAATTCTCTTTTGGCAACTGGAGGTTCAAATTCATTAATCAACAAATTAAATAATGTGGCTAAATAATTAGGTTGATTATGTACACACTCATATTGTTCAGCTTCAGACATAGTGTTCCACCATTGGTTAATGATACCCTAAAAGAACTTTGTAGCAAAACAAGTAGTTCTAGCTTGATCAAAATGTACATTAATAGTGATGACTCTTATGGAATTACACCATGTGGTAATTTCATTCAATGGATTGAGGAGATAATCAATATTAAGATACTAGGGCTGTAACTAAACATGTGTTCTTTGCATTAGGGTTGTATTGGACTGCTTTTTACAAGTCTTGAAATTGGAGCCAAAAATAATTGAACAAATGGGCTTTTTGGCAGAGGATTTTGCCTGTTGATCCTATTTAGAAAGCCAGTCTAAACTATCATCTAAAGCATCTGGTTTAGAATCAATAGAAGACACTTGTTTCTATATCTTTTCTATGTTATCTTTTATATACAAAACATCTCAACAGAGATCATCAAAATTCTCTATAAAATGTGAGTTGAACCTTGCAATATAATTTATCTATTTGAACTCATTTGAGGGTTCAACATCTCCTTGATAAGTAGCTGAAAAATATTGTAGAGTTCCTGCTAGCTGCTTATATACTCCTTTATGAGGTGGCCATCTTCCACCTTTATATAGAGTAACTTTGTTCTCTGTGTAAAATTCCAGACTATCTTCTCTGGGAAGATTCATCATTGTGTAGGGTAATTGATCCTTTGGATCACTTCCTTGGTTGATTTCTTCATCTTCAATTAGGATATGACCTGTTTTGATAGTTCTACTTGAAGAGGAAGTTGATGGTCTAGATGGAGAAAGATTAGAAGAATTAACAGACAAAGATTTGAGAAGTATATTTACAATTCTGCCATCACTTTTATGTACTATGGCTTGACCTTTCATTCTAGGGGAAACATTTTATCATCAGTAGATGCCTCCTCCCTTGACATATTTGATATAGAAAACTCATGACAATAGTCAGGGGCCGAATGGCTACTACTTCACACTATTACTAAAATCAAATTATTACAAACACTTGTTCAATTTTTGATTCTCAAGATCCTTCGAAAAGGGCAAGAGAAGAGCATACTCTTAAAACAAGGCTACTACATTTCTAAAGATTAGAAATTTTTTGATGAAAACTCTATGGAGGAATGGCCTATATATAGTAATTTGAGAGGTCCTGCTCAAAATCTCTATCAGGGCGGTGTCAAGTCCCATCATGCTTTACAGTATAAAAGTTGATCTATAGGGAAATGCTATTGGATGCACTGGATGATGATATTTGGTGGTGTGGGTCCAACATTTCTTCCACTTTGGATAATAAGTCATCCTCTTCCTTTTCTTCTGTGGGCAATAGAATATCCCACTATGGCTTAATTTTTGGTGCTAGAATTTATCTTACACTATCTTTGCTAGTGAATTTGTTTTTGATCCAAGAGTCACTAGGCTTGAATGAGCTCTAAAATTGCAAAGGAGGATGTTGAGGTCTTTGCAATGTTGGTGGCATCCTAGGCATTGAGGGTTCTCTCCCTCTAGATCTTCCTTCTCCTCTAGAGTGTCCTCTTCCTCTTGGTTTCTGTGGTCATTCTGATACTTCTTGATGATGTATGGACCAGGTTCCATGTGCTTCATAATGTAGTTTTGAAAAGTCATGGTGTCGTGGATGATACCATGGGCATTGCATGTTGGTTAGTGCTTGTTCCAAGTCATCAGCTAATGACTCGAGAGCATCTACATCATCATAGTCTGTTAAATCTTCCTCGAAGAGATCATCTAGGATTGGTTCATAGATATCATCATGTAGGTAAAGATCTTCATCAAAATCTAAAATATCCCACCATGCTATTGTGTTGGAAGTAAAGACAGCTTTAACTGTAGGATTTTTATAGTGGCATTGAGGAGCAATATGGCCAGGTTTGCGATAGATGTAGTAAATAAGTTGTTTGGACAGAGGATGAGCAGTTCACCATTTCTTGAGGAAATTATGAGGAGGTGCATAGGAATGCTTATGAGAAAAGGAGTGACGCTAGAAAGAGATGCTTACGACACTACTTTTTATATTTGTGAGGTTGTACAAATGGCTGACAGCCAAATGGGGCTATTTCTAGAAAGGCTGGAGCAATCTGAGAGTCTTGATGCTTGGTAAGCTTTTGAATAGACTTAGTCTCAGAGACTAAGCACATAGCTTGTTGTTTGGAGAAGTTAATCACATTTGAGAGAGAGAGGTCTTCAATTGTTAGGCCTTTAAGATCAATATAAGAAATAACTCTATCAATAAGATTATATGGCAAGGCATGCAAAAACTTGATCTTAATCTCAGTGTATGAAAAACTCTTGCTTTCATATGCCAATTCTCTGAATTGCTTGGCAAAGGCATCAAATTGTTTTAAATCACATAGCTCCATCTTAAGAAGCCATTTTTTGGATTCTAGTTCTCTATTGGAAATTGGAGGTGCAAATTCATTAATCAACAAATTAAATAATGTGGCTAAAGAATCAGGCTAATTATGTACATGCTCATATTGTTCAGCTTCAAACATAGTGTTCCACCATTGGTTAATGATACCCTAAAAGAACTTTGTAGCAAAACAAGTAGTTCCAACTTGATCCAAATGTGCATTAATAGTGATGACTCTCATGGAATTACACCATGTGGTAATTTCATTCAATAGATTGAGGAGATCATCAATATTAAGATACCAGGGCTGTAACTGAACATGTGTTCTTTGAATTAGGTTTGTATTGGATTGCTTTTTACAAGTCTTGAAATTGGAGCCAAAAGTAATTAAACAAATGGGATTTTTGGTAGAGGATTCTACCTGTTGATCCTATTTAGAAAGCCAGTCTAAACTATCATCTAAAGCATCTAATTTAGAATCAATAGAAGACACTTGTTTCTGTATCTTTTATGTGTTATCTTTTATATACAAAACATCTCGACAAAGATCATCAAATTTCTCTATAAAATGTGAGTTGAACCTTGCAGTATAATTCCTCTATTTGAACTCATTTGAGGGTTCAACATCTCCTTGATAAGTAGCTGAAAAATACTATATATTTCCTACTGGCTGCTTATATACTCCTTTATGAGGTGCCCATCTTCCACCTTTATATAGAGTAACTTTGTTCTCTATGTAAAATTCTAGACTATATTCTCTGGGAAGATTCATCATTGTACAGGGTAATTGATCCTTTGGTTCACTTCCTTGGTTGATTTCTTCATCTTCAATTAGGATATGACCTATTTTGACAGTTCTATAGGAAGAGAAAGTTGATGGTCTGGATGGAGAAGATTAGAAGAATTAACAGACAAAGATCTGGGAAGTATATTTATAGTTCTGCCATCACTTTTATGTACTATGGCTTGACCTTTCATTTTATGGGAAACATTTTTCAACCAGTCAAGTTTTGAGTCAAAAGGAATCTCTACAGACTCTATATGGCCTTTCTGGAGTTGGACAGTACCATTCAGTCTTCTGGCATAAGGTAGCTTTTCTAAGATCTTTGGATGGTTAGTGTTCTTCATGCTATAGACAATAGAAATATTAATAGAGGCATACTTAAATTCTCTAAACATATCTAGACCAAAAATGGAAGTAAACAATCCCCAACAATCTAAAGATCCATTTTTAACTTCTTTACATCCCTTATCACAGACTGCAACAGAGAGATTAGGACAAAATTCAAAACAAATAACTTCATCATTCAAGTGACCAAGACTAGATATTTGACAAGAATGCTTGAAACTGACTTGATGATGATCACACAAAGCAAAATATATAACAGGCTTAATATTACCTGGAATCAAAGGAGTTATATGAATTCTAATAAGACCAAAGTGGACAAATTCACATCTTCATGTGACCTAATATAATTGATCTCTTGTTCAGGTAATAATGATAACAAATTTGTTTGAAAACTCTTCTTTGGCTTATAACTAAGAGTTAACTTGATAGACTTGATTCGTGGTTTGACAAAAGACATATATGTAGAATTATACACAAACTTAGATTTTAGAAGTTCAGATTTCTTATAGACATGTGAAGCTTTTATATCCGGAGGTTTGTACAGGATATTTTCTTTTTCAAGATTTTCTTTAGTGATTTTGTTATTTGGACAGTCAGATATGTGCTCAGGGATGAAGGAAGGGAGTTCATAGGTTCCTTCTAACTCAGATTCATTCACAATTTCTACTATGGAGGTGGTTTGAGCTTTTTCGAATTCCATGGCGAAGAGATTTGAGGTTTGGTAAGCGAGAAAATTATGGTAAGGGAAACATAAAAATGTAGAGATAAAGAGGCCTATGACAATTTAAAAGCGGCTAAAGACTCGATGCATATAGGCTTTCCTTAAAGAATTTTTCAAAGCAGAGAACTCAAAAAGTCAGAGCTAGAAATTCTTATAGATTAAACAATCCTTCACAGATCATACAGTAACTTGGAAAAGGCTCTGATACCAATCTTTTATCATCAATAGACACCTCATTCCTTGACATCTCTGATACCAATATTTTATCATCAGTAGATGCCTCCTTCCTTGACAGCTTTGATATAGAAAGCCATAGTCATTCGGCCCGTGCCTACTATCGCGGGTTTTCTATATCAAAGCTATCAAGGAAGGAGGCATCTACTGATGATAAAAGATACCAATATTTTATCGTCAGTAGATGCCTCCTTCCTTGAGAGCTTTGATATAGAAAACTCGTGACAGTAGGTAGGGGATGAATGGCTACGACTTCACACTATTACTAAAATCAAATTATTACAAACACTTGTTTCTATATCTTTTCTATGTTATCTTTTATATACAAAACATCTCGATAGAGATCATCAAAATTCTCTATAAAATGTGATTTGAACCTTGCAATATAATTTCTCTGTTTGAACTCATTTGAGGGTTCAACATCTCCTTGATAAGCAGCTAAAAAATATTGTATAGTTCCTGTTGGCTATTTATATACTCCTTTATGAGGTGGCCATCTTCCACCTTTATACAGAGTAACTTTGTTCTTTGTGTAAAATTCTAGACTATCTTCTCTGAGAAGATTCATCATTGTGCAGGGTAATTGATCCTTTGGATCACTTCCTTGGTTGATTTCTTCATCTTTAATTAGGATATGACATGTTTTGACAGTTCTACGAAAAGAGGAAGTTGATGGTCTGGATGGAGAAAGATTAGAAGAATTAATAGACAAAGATCTGGGAAGTATATTTACAGTTCTACCATCACTTTTATGTACTGTGGCTTGAGCTTTCATTCTGGGGGAAACATTTTTCAACCAGTCAAGTTTCCAATTAGAAGAAATCTCTACAAACTCTATACGGCCTTTCTGGAGTTGGATTGTACCATTCAGTCTTCTGGCATAAGGCAGCTTTTCTAAGATCTTTGGATGGTTAGTATTCGTCATGCTATAGACAACAAAAATATTAATAGAGGCATACTTAAATTCTCCAAAAATATCTAGACAAAAAAGGGAAGTAAACAATCCCCAACAATCTAAAGATCCATTTTTAACTTCTTTACATCCCTTATCATGGACTGCGACAGAAAGATTAGGACAAAATTCAATACAAATAACTTCATCGTTCAAGTGACCAAGACTAGATATTTGACAAGAATGCTTGAAACTGACTTGACGATGATCACACAAAGCAAGATATATAACAGGCTTAATATTACTAGGAATCAAAGGAGTTATATGAATTCTAATAAGACCAAAGTGGACAAATTTCACATCTTCATGTGACCTGATATAATTGATCTTTGGTTCAAGTAATAAGGATAGCAAATTTGTTTGAAAACTCTTCTTTGGCTTATAACTAAGAGTTAACTCGACAGACTTGATTCATGGTTTGACAAAAGACATATATGTAGAATTATACACAAACTTAGATTTTTGAAGTTTAGATTTCTTATAGACATGTGAAGCTTTTATAGCCGGAGGTTTGTACAAGCTATTTTCTTTTTCAAGATTTTCTTCAGTGATTTTGTTATCTAGATAGTCAAATATGTGCTCAGGGATGAAGGAAGGGAGTTCATAGGTTCCTTCTAACTCAGATTCATTCACAATTTCTACTATGGAGGTGGTTTGAGCTTTTCTGAATTCCATGGTGAAGAGATTTGAGGTCTGGTAAGCGAGGAAATTCTGGTAAGGGAAACAAAAAAATGTAGAGATAAAGAGGCCTATGACAATTTAAAAGTGGCTGAAGACTCGATGCATATAGGCTTTCCCAAAGAATTTTTCAAAGTAGAGAACTCAAAAAGTCAGAGCTAAAAATTCTTATAGATTAAACAATCCTTCACAGATCATATGGTAACTTGGATATGGCTCTGATACCAATCTTTTATCATCTATAGATGCTCTGATACCAATATTTTATTGTCAGTAGATGCCTCCTTCCTTGGCAACTTTGATATAAAAAACCCATGACAGTAGGCAGGGGCTGAATGGCTACGGCTTCACACTATTACTAAAATCAAATTATTACAAACACTTGTTCAATTTTTGATTCTCAGGATCCTTCAAAAAGGGCAAGAGAAGAGCATACTCTTAAAATAAGGCTACTAGATTTCTAAAGATTAGAAATTATTTGATGAAAACTCTATGGAGGAATGGCCTATATATAGCAATTTGGGAGGTCCTACCCGAAATCTCTATCAGGGCGGTGTCAAGTCCCATCATGCTTTACAGCGTAAAAGTTAATCTACAGGGAAATGTTGTTGGATGCACTGGATGATGATGACGATGTTTGGTGGCGTGGGTCTAACATTGCTTTTGCTTCAGACAATAAGTCATCTTCACTGATTGGATTGAAAAGATACGCTAGCTGCAAGGTATTGGAAAGATGCCAGTGTTGGGGTCTAGCTTCACATGCGTGATATCTTGGAGTGATGTAGAAATAAGATTCCCACTCCAATTGTCTTCTAATGATGGTATGCACGACAATGTCTTGATCATGGTTCTCCTCTTCATGGATATAGTGTGGGCCATGCCTGGCAATCCATCGGTACAGATGTTCATTAAATGGAGACCTAATTTTTATCAGCCATGTCCACAAGGGATGCTTCAATAGTTTAGTGAATTGATGATAAAGAAATTCACTGTTTAAGCATTCAATATAGATGACTCTAGAATTTTGATGGTGATTTGCCTGGATGGTAGCTGCTGAAGACATTTTTAGATCTTGTCCTACTGCATAAGAAATCCTTGTATATCTAGGATGCAACCCTTTACGAAGAATATGTTCTTGAACAAGGATATTCAAAGAAGGAAATCCTTGGTTGTAGATTTTGGTCAGATTGAAACTAAGAATGGGTTGGTGCATGAGTGTTGCAGGAGGATTTCTACTAAGCCAATCTGTAATTACATTATCAGTACCTTTGATGTGTTCTACTAAAAAATTAAACTAGTTAAAAAATGCTTTCCATCTAACATATTTACCATGACCATCCTTCTGACCATGATCTTTTTCCTTAAAGGTCAAAAATCTAGTACAGTCAGTAATTACAATAAAATGAGGCAGATGGATAAGTTTTAACATGAACTTCTCTAAGCATTTCTTTACAGCATAGATTTCTTTGTCAGAAGAAATCCATTTAAGAACATCAATACTAAAAACCCCACTAGTGAATTCACAGACAAATTCCTTATTATTATACAAATAAACAAGTACTCTTTCCCATGCAATATCAGAGGCATCAGTATAGACTGTCATCTGATCAGATTGAGGGATATGAAGCTCTGAGAGTGAAGCAACCATAGATTTGATCTTCTGAACAGCTGTTGTATGTTGTTCTTCCCAACAAAAAGCTTTCTTCTTCTGGAGAAGTTCTTGAAGAATGAACCTTATCTTCACCAAAATTAAGATAAAAATTGTTTAAATAGTTAAGTAATCCCAAAAATTCTTGAAGCTTAGACATATCTAGCTTCTCTAGAAAACTGATGATTTTCTCCTTTATGTGTGGTTGGATTTGTAGTCTAGAATCTCGGATTACCATGCCGAGAAAATTGCATTCAGTTTTGCATAACTGAATCTTTATTTCTGAAAGTACTATTCCTGCATCTTGAGCTAGTTGGAAAAATTTGGAGAGATGAGTAAAATGGTCAGCAAGAGAATTACTAAAGATTAGTATATCATCAATATATACACACACAAAATCAGAAGTGCCTTGGAATATTTTATTCATGTGTGCTTGATAATATGTTGGGGCATTCATCAAGCCAAAAGGCATCACTGTCCACTGAAAATGGCCGAAAGGGCAGCTAAATGCTATCTTTTCCCTGTTAGCTTCTTTGAGTCTAATCTGATAAAAGCCTGACTTATAATCAAACTGGGAGAAGTATTTACATGCTACAACTTTCTCCAATAGGTAGCTTTTATCTAGAATTGGATATGGGAATGGCTGCATAATTGCATTTAATGGTCGATAGTTGATGACCATTCTTTTCTTTCATCTTTTCTGCTCTGAATGTTTGTTAACCATGAAAGCATAGCAATAGAAAGGAGAGGTAAATTTTTCAATGAAGCCATTAGTCTCCAGTTCTTTGATCTAGAGTTCCATATCATTATAATCTTGAGCTGGTATTGGGATCTTTTTCCCAATCTTCATGTGTTTACCTTCAAGGATTTTTATGTCCATTTCAAGCATAGATTTTGACCAAAACTGTTGAGGGTTATTAGAACAGATAGTGGCTTTAATATTTTCTCCTATCTCTTGGATTTCAGCTGAGATTATTATCTCTGGTATTGAGTCATTGAACTTGGAAATTTTTTAGTGGCATAGATAAGCTGAGGAATTCTGAGCCTTTCATTTTCTATTATAAACATGATACTCTTGGTGGTTGAACCATAGGGCGAGTATCTGTCAATAAAGACACCACATAAAAAAATATCTATAGGCATTCTATCTAAGGCAAAAAAGTCAGCATGGAAGATTTTATCTTGAATCTTAAGGGTTTGCTAATGTTTATATTTGTTACAGATAAAACTATTCCCTTTGACATATAAGCTCTTATAAGCTAAAGCATCATCCAATGTCTTCCAGTCATGGATGAGTTGTGATTTTGTAAAGGAGAGAGAAGCTCCTGTGTCTATTTGAGCATCTACTAGTCTGCCATTAATTTCTAGAGTGATGAACTGGGCAAACTTTCCATGAATCAACTGAGTAAGATAAGTAATTTATGGAATTTCCAAAGGAGGTATTCTAGTACATACCAATTTTCATCTCCCTGGATCTTGAACAATAGATTGTTCAGTGTAAATGTCTTCATTTTCTGGTTCTGCTTCTTCTTCTTCTTGGAGATTACTACATTCACCTGGACAGCAATCTTGATCTGAGTAGATAGAGCTTTCTACTTTGTCATCCTCTTCCTTTTCTTTTGTGGGCAATAGAATATCCCACTGTGGCTCAATTTTTGGTACTGGAATTTCTCTTGGACTATCTTTGCTAGTGAATTTTTTTTTTAATCCAAGAGTCGCTAGGCTTGAATGAGCTCTAAAATTGTAAAGGAGGATGCTGAGGTCTTTGTAATGTTGGTGGCATCCTAGGCATTGAGGGTTGTCTACCTCTAGATGGTCCTTCTCCTCTGGAGTATCCTCTTCCTCTTGGTTTCTGTGGTCATTCTGATACTTCTTGATGATATCTATGAACCAATCCTAGATGATCTCCTTGAAGAAGATTCAGCATACTATGATGATGCAGATGCTTTCAAGTCATTATCCGATGACTTGGAACAACCGCTAACCAACATGCAATGCCCATGGTATCATCCACAACACCATGACTTTTCACATCTACCCTTTCAATTCTTCAACTAACATACTTGCCTACAACCCATTTTGGTTTTCCATAGACTAGCTTAACTAAGTGGCAATCTTGGTTATGGGTTTTTAATCAACCTAGCCCTACTCCTAATGCTTATGACTATGTTACAAATCATAATTTTTTTTCTTAAACTAAAAATTTCCAACTATGCATTTACCTATTGTAGAGCTAGTGCTAAAGTTTGGCCAAGTAGTTGTGTAAGTTGTGGTGTCTCAAACTGAGCCTTTGTATCTAGATTTATCTTCTACAAAAAAAATTGGATCTCCTATGGTGAAATGAACTTAGGTTCATCTATTATGTGTGTAATAACTAGTTCTACCTACAAGAGTTCATGCTTGAGCATTTTCCAATTATCAAGTACTTCCAACACCATGGTAAGCAAAATGTGTAGTGGAATATGAATGACCATCAAATTTTGCACATCTTATTCTTTTACGATGATAAAGTAGTCTCTAGAATTTGACATCTTAAACTAGATATCTAACACAATATCATCAAACCTATATATAATCCTTTGGTATTGAATAACCACAAATGTGTTGCATGTTATCTCATTCTACCAAACTTGGAACTTATACATCATAGTATCCTTAGCATTGAACAACTATTGAAATGTATCGATCCATGTTTCTCCATTATCCATTTGATCATTCATTACATTTTTATATTTATCCACCATTATGAACTCTAGTTTCATAGAAGCCAAGGATTTGTCAAGGTGTTGCATTCAATCAAACATTTCTTGCACTATCTACTTAGCCTAATGTGCAGTAGTATCTAGGACTTGTATATAGTCCTCTATTAATTTGAAAATGCCTTCCATTTCAATGTGGATAGCCTATCCTTAGGTGTGCTCACCTAATCCTTTGGAAGTTAAGTCAGCAATGCAATAACTTGTTTATCTTTAGACATTACTTGGTCACCAATGACTTGCATAACTAGAATAGGACAAGTAGCATTAATGAGTTGCCTAACCTTAGAAATTTGATTTTATGCTTCCACTTTTTCCTCACATACCTAAAAAAAATATTTTCTAATTCTAAAGCCTTTTTCATAATGTATTCTTGGAATGTAGTTTGTTCCTTTAATTTTCTTGGACAATGATAGTTGTAAAACATCCAAATATGTCTCCATGGAAGTGGAAGCAAGTGCAGTAGATGTGGCTCTAACTATGGTAGGAGATGGCATAAATTGATCCAATAGAACTAATAAAGTGTTATAATAAGATGATATGGTAGGGACATCCCACAACCATTAGGTAAAGGGGTGAGACTTTGATAGTGATGTATCCTCTGGTGCACTTGATTGGGTTGCATCCTTGTGGGATACTGCATGTTCTACTTCTAAATTTTCCTTAGCTTTCTTTTCTTTTATAGTATGTACTTCAACTTTAGCTTGAGCCTTGGCTACAGCCTCAATGTGAATTTAGGATACATCCTTGGCCTAAGATCTGTCCATAATTTTGGCCTTGGCAAATGCCTTAGCCTTAGTTTTGGCATTAGCCTTATCTTTTTCCTTGATAGCTTGTGCCTCTACCTTGTACTTGGTTTCTTCCTCTTTTTGGCACTATTATTTGGCATATTTATCCTATGCCTCTTATTCTATTTTATTTTATCTCTATGTATCTTGTGCCTCTTGATCTTTATGTTCTACCTCTTTGTGTTCCTTCTCTTCCTTTTGGCTTCTACTTCCTTGGCTTTCTTTCACTCAGTCTGAGCTTCTTTGGCCATCTTTTTCCTGACCTTAGCTTCTTTAGACTTCTTTTGTTGTTCTTATTCTTTGGCATGTTGTTTGTCTTGTTCCTATTGCATATGTTGGTCTTACTACATAGTTGCTTAGTCTATGGCCTCTTTCTTCTTTTTGTTCTTCTCTATTTTTCTCTTTTTCCTCTCTTCTTTCTTGGTAGCCTCCTCCTCAAGATTTGGGGTATCCTACATAGCATCCATTCATTTTGATAGATCTATCATAGTGGTATCTAGAGGTCCCTCCATTATATGCATCATCTATTTCTATATTAGATTATGAGTATTCTAATTATTTAGATTCCATAACCACACCCCTACACATGAAAATATTTATGGACTCAGCTAGAGGGACAAGTGTATCTTTGTCTCCTCATACCCATAAAATTCACTTGATGGGCACTACTTATTATGGTTGGTTATCTAAAATATACCATATATTATTGTAAGGTGGTTAAAGTCTTGGCCCTGTGATGTGTACATTATTTATGAAATAGTGGTCTTAATGGGATCCCTTCCTTTGGTGGATCTACACTCTGCATAGATGATGAACTAGCTACTAGATCTATTTGGAAAAAAATCTCCCCAAGTTTGTGTTGAGCTTCTTCTTGACCTATAGTACCCACAATAATAGAGGGAGGGGGTTACGTAATATTAACCAAAAAGCCTCTACTCTCCTTATTCCATACTTGGCAAGTGTACACTATTTTCCAAAAAAATAATCTTTTCCTCTTTATTATAGAGCTCTTAGTTGATGTCTTTGATCATGCATTGAAGAATTTCCTATTCATCAACCCCCAACTTTATGAGATCACACTCACAATTTATAATTGGCACATATGAGTTGTCCAACCAATACTTGGTTAGCCTTTATCTCTTTCTAGTTGGTGGTGGTGAGGTTCTTTGTGCAAGTCTCTTTTGTGTGCCTTTTTATTGTTATGGGTGAGTTTTGAACTATTATGGTGAGGCTTGTGGTTACATAGTCAGCTACAATTATGCTTGCTCTTGCCCATATTATTGTCTACTTGGAGGGATGGTTTGAATCAGTAGTATTAACCTTGTAACTAGGGCTCTCAACCTCCATACTTCAGATTTTGATTCAACCATTGTGATGAAAAAGGGCATTGGAGTCATAGTTGGCATGTCTAACTCATGCACCTTGATTTGACTACTATTATACAACATAGTCATTAATGCATGTTTCCCTCAATATTATATGATATCTTATGGAATTTGAGGGTGAAACCTAATCAAAGCTATAGCCTCAAGCCACTATGTGTTAAACCACCCTAAATGCTCATAATATTGCCCTATCTTAGTCTAAGTAATGTCTACGAGGGTAGTAGTAGGCCAAAAAAATTTATTTACATTAACTTTGCCTGGTGGGGACTTCCATTGGGTGAAGCATAACAATAAAACAAAAAATTGATATCAAAAAATTTGTGAGCTACCTAAAAGTACCTTGTCAATATTAGTAGTAAGCTCAAATTCAAGAAAATTGGACCAATTGAATTTCTCATTCATGTGTATCATGCAATACACAATTTCAATTACTCATTTTGTTGGTTTCTTATCTTGTTTTATTATCTACTAAAACCTCTTTCTTATACACTTTACCAGAATGCACACTACAATGTCCTAAATGGAGCCAATTGGGGTTCCTCTTCCTACCCTAGTGGAAAACTTTTCCTAAAAGACTAAATGAATTAGCGGTGTGGTAGACTTGTATGTTAATAAGGATTTTCCACAATTCAAGAGGCTTGTGGCTCTCGCCATGGTCTATGCATTGATCTAGATGGTGATATCTTGGGATAAATGAATATTCCTCTAGTTTTATCTACTTAACAAGGTATGCATGACCTCATCCAGTTTCCTAAATGTAGGTAACTTTATTAGCTTCTTTGAATTAGAACCCTGAACAGATGTTGAACTATAAGAGCTCTTACTTATGCCCCTAGTTGTGTTGATGGGGTGAAGAGTGTAACTTTGGTCATTTTTATAAATTTTAAGGGATATAGGTCATTGAATTTGTTTTTTCAAAGACCTAACCCAATCCCCATTTCCTCCTTCTACACATCTATGAGTAGGATCAACAAATTGCTCCTATCCATGACTATCCCAAATCTTTAATTTACCCCATAACATGTGTTTGATATGACCTTATTTCACTCTGTTTATCCACTCTATTCAATGAATCCACTTGTTGCATCCCAACTCGATCAGCCTCGAATGAGATACAATCTTTTTAAATGCCACATCATTAATGGTCTTGCATGACCATTAGTGGTCCTTATTCCATACATGTCTTATTGTTTTCACTATCCCAAACTTAATTGAGCTCAATGTAATTTCATCTAACTATCCTTGATGATTTTTCACTAGAATGTGAATGTACCCTATGATTAGATCCTCTTCTTAGGTGTTGATATTTGAGATTAAAGGTGATAAGGCTTAAGCCTACATCCATTTATATATCCTAAAAATATGGTCCATTGTAAATATTTTAGCACAATGGTACCCTACTATGATATTCTTGAATAATGTAGGGCCCTTTCCATCTAGTGCACATCTTCCCAAGAAATGTTTTGAGCCTATTATCATAGAATAACATTGTTTGTTCTAGATTAAACTCTTTAGATTTTAAGTTATGATCATGACATGCCTTGTGAATCAATGTTTGAATAAGTCTTAAAATAACCAATTCACCATTAATTAATAAAAATTGCATTTCTAATTTAGAAGGTGTTTTGTTTATTATTTTTGAATATCTCTACACATTCACTCATATAGACAAAAATTAATTGTCCTCTGTATGCCACGGTTATATCAAATCCCTTACAATAACCTTTGTAATAAATTTTTAGGGTATTAAAAGTCTCTTCAAGGTATCCCCTAGGAGATAGCTTGAAATAAAATTCCAATCATGTCTATGTTCAAGGTATATACTAGGATAACCCTTGAAAGTACTACAAGACCCTTCAAGTTATCTCATAGAAGATACCATGAAGGGCATTGTATTACATTCAAGGGTACATTGAAATTATCTCCTAGGAGATACATTTAAAACATACCTAAGGTTACCCTTGAAGGTATTACAAGGCCCTTCAAGGTATCTCCTAGGAGATACTTTGAAATAAAATTCCAATTATGTACATGTTCAAAGTATCTACTAGGAGTCCCCTTAAAGGTATTACAATACCCTTTAAGGTATCTCCTAGGAGATACCTTGAAATAAAATCTTAATCATATGCATGTTTAATGTATCTACTAAGAGAACCCTTGAAGTGAATTGTAGTACCTTCAAGGGTACCTTTAAGGTATTTCCTAGGTGATACCTTTAAAACATGCATAAGGGTACCCTTGAAGGTATTAAAATTCACTTTAAGGTACCTCCCAAATTTTAAACTATCTTAACAAGGTCTTATTCCATAAATAGTCACTAAGATCAATCAACTAGAATTGATATGACACATTCTTCATTAACATAACTTAAGTAACTCACAATAGAACTTTTAAAACTATTATTACATATATCAAATAGCTAAGATACCATATCAATGACAAGAAATGTAAGAGACCAACATATAACATAAACCTATAGAATAACATAAAGGATTTTTTATCTATATTTAATGTCAAAATTTATCTTCTATGATTAGAGAGGGTGATACACTTTTTATAGGCTTGGGATGGGGCCAACCTCATCTCTCAAGCAAATTTTAAGTAACAATCAACATCTCATTAGAGACAAAAAAAAGTTACAACAAGAAAGATTCCCAAATAAGGCTTACAATTATTAAAGGGGTTATATATGAGGTGGTAGCTATAAATGGTGGCAATAGTGATTATTATAGCTATTACAATTGCAAATGAAATCATTACCATAATAGCTAAAGTTGTTGGCATAGTGTGGGTTATCATTAAGGGGACCATTACAACTAGAATATGAGTTATAGTTGTAGCAATGGTTGTAATTTCAATTGTTTATGGGGTGACCATGGATGTCATGGCCTATTTACTCACCTAAATTTGTGTAGAGGGTATGGCTAGCCTGGAAGTCAATTTCCACTACCTTGAAGTCCAACAAGGGTCTTTTGAAAATTTGATGAATCTTATCCATCAACATTATATGTATCTTTAGTGATTCCCCAAGCTCTACAAAAAGGTTTTCCACACTAATAACCCTACTTTTAGAAAAAACTCACTAGTTGTTGCACTTCATCGATTGTTCTATAGATAGTGCCCTCAACTTCTACTCTAAGACTATTAATAACTGCACAAAGAAGGTCTTCAAATGTAAAAAATATATCTATGGAGTGACTAAATTATTGATCCTTATTTCTCCAAAAATATCCATAGCTTTCCTCTCCTAATTGATCAATTGCATGACCAAAGACTTCATATCTTGGTGTCATTCAAGCAAAGCATCTCTCTTAGTAGCTACATATTTATGTGTCCAAGCATCATCAAGGGCTAATATTCAGTTCAAATGGGCATAAGATTTATTCCTAACTACTCCACTTGAAAATGCATTTTATCCTCCATTTTATACATTTTTTTTACCTCTAGATATACATCTCCCCATCAGGGTTGTTACTCCCTTTTTCAGCTGTAATTAATTGGATGATTTTGTATATATTTCTAGACACCCCCTGTATGTTGTCAATCATGTCCATTAGGAGTTTTATGGTGGTTATTCCTCATTATTATTTGAATGCTTGATCATATCCTTTAGGCATTTCCTTGTCACCCTCTACAAAATCCCTAAAGGTATAGGGGTCATCTCAGGGTAGATAGCTCACATCAGAGGGATGTACTTTTCTCCTTTTGGATAGAGATAAGATATATTATCTTTATTCCAATTATAATTCCTACCATTATTTAATGAGGGTCTTCCTTTTAACCCTCCTCATGGTCTTCATCTCCTTATCAAAATGGAATTTGACTACTAGTTGTTGAATGACTACCAATTTTCCCGTACCCTCTTTTGCATGTTACATCTTTTGTAGCCATTCTAGTATGTTCAAGGTTATTGAATTCTCAATAAAAAATTTACGCTCTATTGGAGTGGAGTAATAGGGAGCATGATCTTAGGGGAAGATGGTCTTGTTTTTGGGAAAGGTGGGATTGCCTACCTCTAACTAGTGACCTTTTTAAGGTTCATTGTATCTAGAACTAGCTTTCCATTTTCCAAAATCCTTTTGGGTGGTCACCATAGCATTATATGTATGATTATATTGAGCTAATGGCATCCCCATTTATGTGGATGGTGTTAGGAGGCCCCTTATCCAATGGTAGCACAATTGATTACTTATATATGAGCAATTGAACACAAAAATTATACCAGAATGATTAAGAAACTAGAAACATGAGACAGCAAAGAATTTGAGAGACAATACACACAATTGTATTAGATAATACTAGAAGAAAATACAAATAAGGAAGATGCCACTTCTTCTTCCACCTCAAAGGCCTGCCACACCTCAAGACCTTCTTCCCTCTCTCTCTTGCTCAACACAAAACCAACTCTAAAACATGAGTTACAATTCCTCCTTGAATGCTATGGCTGATCTCCTTGACCTTACACCTGTAGATCTCCTTGACCTTGCTAGCTTCAATGCCTTTACTTGCCTTAGAATTCACTTTACAACACATGCCTTATGGGTCTATAAATAAGATCCCATGCTTACAAAAATAGACATCTAACTACTAAAATTAGACACACAGCTCGCGACTTAAAATAGTCTCTTAGCATGCAAACACTCGGTTTAACTAACTGACTATTCGTAAACAGTAGTTCTAGACCGCACAGGCGACCGACGTCGGTCCCTGCTTGTCTGGTGCTGCCGACATCGGCCGACTCCTCTGCCATCGCTGGTCTCCTTTTCCACTGCATCTAACCAACGTCGGTCATACTGCCGACGCCGGTGGCTCTGGTTCTTCAGCATCCTTTCTTTATGTGTGTGCAAACGGTTGAAGCTTTTAGCTCCACACCTTAACAATCTCCCACTTGGAGATAAATAGCTGCAACCTATACCTGTACCTATACACCATCTATTTTGTTCCTTAGGCTCTGTATCCCTCTTCAAAGTCACCCTTGAAGACCAACCACCACGCAAACCTGTGATGCTATCCCTGTCACCCATGCCACAAGAATTTTGCTGCTCCCAAATTCTTCATGACATACTTCTGAACCAACTTTACCCTTAGCTCAGAAAACTCCCTGTATATGCAACCCTGCAAAAAGTAACACAATACAGTAACAGGATAATGTAGCTAATATTATCCAACCTGGTAAAGATAAAATACAATGGTCAAACCTCCATTGCCCTGCAGCAAACTCAAGACCATATACCATAGCCTTCTGTCTCAAATGTCCATCCACTCTCTTCTCTAAAATGGGAATCCATCCCTCAATCCAGCTGACAACTCCACCAACAAGTACCTGTTTGGCTTTACTCCAAGGACTCACACTCCTCATCCATGTCAAGCTCCCACTGTTTATGGATTCTACCTGCATTGCTTCCTCCATCTTCCTAGTTCATGACTAACAGTAAGCAATATAAAGAAGGTGAACAATGAATATGAGGTTCACATACCTTTCCTGACCTCCACATGGGTGTTTGAGACTTAGAAATTCACCCAACATCCGTTCCAATGACCAATCTAGGCCATCTCCCAGTCTGCTCCTGACCGATGTCAGTTCCCTGCACTGATCCTGACTGCCGACGTCGTTACCCCTGGCTGACATCGGTGTCCCTCCTACCGACGTCGGTCCTGATGACCGACGTTGGACTTCTCCTGTCCAACCTACCGACCCTGCTGGTCTGCACATGACTGATGTTGGTATCTGGATGACTGACGTCGGTGCCAAGCTACCGACATCGGTGTCTGTGTGTTCCTGTAAGTGATGAATTTTTCATCCACGAGCTCTTCTTGGATCAAATATTTGTCCATGCTGCCCTGCTCAAATTTATTCAGCCCCTGTGACTGATCTCTATCCTTCATCTCCTCCATAAACACCAAGGCTTCTTTGTTCCTGTCAAAGGCATCAAATTTTCTCTTTTTGTAATGAACTGTATCTGTGCACATACCTTTTGAGTCAAGAACTTCCATTCCCTCCCTGTTCTTGTGACCAAGCCTATTAGGCCACATCTTCGAATCTACACCAGAAGTGGAATCAGTAATACAAGTAGATAGATAAAGAGAACCTACTTTCTTACCTCTTGCTAGAACAAGTGCTCCCTTGGTAACCTTCCAAGAATCCGCTGTGAGGGTTATTGTGCATCCCTCATCTCCCAACCTTCCTACAGAAATCAGACTCTGCTTCAGAATTGGAACATGCATGACCTCCTTCAACACCCACGTGTTGTCAATCTACAATCTCAGCTGCACTTTCCCTTTGCCAACTATCTGACAAGGCGTACCATCCCCTAAATAAAGAACTCCAAAATCTCCCTGTTCATACTCACGAAACAAATCTCTGTTTGGGGATGCATGAAAAGATGAACCAGAATCTAATATCCATGATCCTACGTGACTATCCAAAGAAAGTATGAGAGCATCCTGTACCACAATATTTGCATCTTTTGCTTCTTCCATACCTGTATGTTGATTCTCTTTATCTCTCAACCAACACTCCTTCTTTGTATGTCCTTTCTTTCCACAAAACCAGCAGGTAATACCTTTAGACTCGGATCTCCTTCCCAACCTTGATTTCCCTTGCTCAATCTTCTCCTTTTGCCTTCCTCTGCTTTCCACGCTTAGAGCATTCCCTGATGATTCACCTGTGCTTCTCCTACGTATTTCCTCATTCAAGATCACACTTACAACATCATCAACTTTTAGAATTTTAGAAGTAGATGCAGAGTTACTTACTGCCATAACCATACCGTCCCAACTTTCAGGCAAAGAACATAAAATCAAGAGAGCCTTTACCTCATCATCAAAAACAATATTGACTGAAGCTAATTGGTTTACCAAACCATGGAAATCACTGAGATGAGTATGTACCGAACCTCCTTCCTGCATTTGCAAAGTAAATAGCTGCTTCATAAGGTATACCTTATTAGAAGCCAAGGGATTTTCATATAAATTTGCCAAGGACTTTATCCACTCTTCCGTTGTTTTGCACTGTGATAAGCTGGAAATCACAGAAGCTCCAAGACTCAACCTTATGGAACCGAGAGCCTTCCGATCAAGAACACTCCATTCTTCATCTTTCATATCTGTGGGTTTGCATGCAACCCCACCCAACGGTAAGTACAGATCCTTCTGATACAGATAGTCCTCAATCTGCATCCTCCAGTGTTGATAATTCTTGTCGTTAAATTTATCCATTCGTAGCTTGCTTTCTTCTACCATTGCTGAACTCCCACTCAATCAGAAAACCCTGTGAATGACCTGTAATCAAAAACAATACCCTGCTTCCTGCAAACCGTAGCTCTGATACCAACTGTTAGAAGGCCCCTTATCCAACGGTAGCACAATTGATTACTTATATATGAGCAATTAAACATGGAAATTATACCAGAATGATTAAGAAACTAGAAACATGAGACAGCAAAGAATTTGAGAGATAATACACACAATTGTATTAGATAATACTAGAAGAAAATACAAATAAGGAAGATGCCACTTCTTCCTCCACCTCAAAGGCTTGCCACACCTCAAGACCTTCTTCCCTCTCTCTCTTGCTCAACACAAAACCAACTCTAAAACATGAGTTACAATTCCTCCTTGAATGCTATGGCTGATCTCCTTGACCTTACACCTGTAGATCTCCTTGACCTTGCTAGCTTCAATGCCTTTACTTGCCTTAGAATTCACTTTACAACACATGCCTTATGGGTCTATAAATAAGATCCCATGCTTACAAAAATAGACATCTAACTACTAAAATTAGACACACAGCTCGTGACTTAAAATAGTCTCTTAGCATGCAAACACTCGGTTTAACTAACTGACTGTTCGTAAACCGCAGTTCTGGACCGCACAGGCGACTGACGTCGGTCCCTGCTTGTCTGGTGCTGCCGACGTCGGCTGACTCCTCTACCGTCGCCGGTCTCCTTTTCCACTGCATCTAACCGACGTCGGTCATACTGCCGACGCCGGTGGCTCTGGTTCTTCAGCATCCTTTCTTTATGTGTGTGCAAACGGTTGAAGCTTTTAGCTCCACACCTTAACAGATGGTTGAGATAGGGCAACTGTTGAAGATAAAATGGAGGCAAAGACTATGCTCTCAAATGGGAATCATTTATGTGGCTGAGGTGGGTTAGTTATGCTAAAGTAGAAGTATGTGGAGGGAGTACTAACGAAATTTTATAAGTTCTCAGTGGATAAGGCAAATATGATCCCAATGATAGTGGTATTAAGCAAATTATGGAATGGACTAACCTAAATCTCATTCAAAGAATTTAAAGAATGTGAAGAGCTACAATATTGGTTGCCAATGTAGTAGAAATTATAGAAGTTGAAGACAAAGAATAATGGGATAAGGTGCTTACATGTTACACAAAAGTAATAGAGGGAACTATTGTATCATTTATCATTATAATTTATAGGGATGAATTACCCATAGATACTCTCACTGGTTGTCCACTTTTAGAAGCCATGGGTCTTGAATTTGCTTCATCCTTGGTGTTTCCCTCCTCTAAAAATATCTTATTGGAAACTAAACTAGTCCCCAAAATCTCTATATCCCCTAATTGGGCCTCTTTTTCTTCAATCCATTAGTCCTAAAGATCACTCTTAATAGTCTCACTGATGGATACTAAGAGTGATGTCTCAGATTCACCTTCTCATTCTCCTTCATCTAAGGTCAATTTCTTTAATTCTTCATCATTATCCAATACCTCTATGGGTTTTGTTATTTTATAACCCTTCCCTCCCTTCAAAAATATTTTTGATCCCTCATTAGGTGCCTCTTGGATAGGTGCACACTATTGTGAGGTTGGAGGAGTAATGGGTTTCCTTTTGTATATAATAGGCTCCATGGTGAGGGTTGAAGTTTGTGTGGAGGGAAGTGGAGTAGAAACTAATGCAACAAGTTTGATATTAGGTAGAGATTATGGGAGAGTGGATGGACAAAAACTATTATCTAAGGTGAGGAAGGAATGAAGAGGAACTTCTTGCATTATGGTGAGTGGAGGAAAGGGAAACATAGAGAAGGCTCCATCAATGCCCACAGTGGTGGTTGTTGCATGAATTGGAGGTGAAGGTGGGAGAGGAGAATTGATTTAGGAGAGGAAGTAAGAAAGATGAATTTCTTGAATTTTGGTGAGTGGACAAAAAAATAACATCAAAAAAAATTCACCACTACCCGTGGCATTTGTGGTGCATTGTGTTACAGAGGGTGTAGAATAGATCATTGCCACTATAGTAATTGATACGATGGTAATAGAAGCTAGTGAGGCATGAGGAGGTATCTAAGGGTGTGCCTAATTTTTTGTTCCCATTTGTGAAAGGGCCCCCTTGGGAGGCTCCAACACCTAGTGCTCATTTTCAGTATTCTTGGTCTGCTCTTTGGTGGTTTCAGTATTAAATTATATATGCCTAGCCACCACCATTTACATGGGAACCTTCTTCATCCTGACATGAACCTATGAATCATTTAGGGCATTCATAAACACCTCATCATGCTAAGTGTGGATGTGCCTATATTTGATATTTAAACTTCTACTAAATCTCTTTAGGTGTTTCCTCACATTCTCCTTGGGGTCCCATTCTCTATAGGGTGCCCACTTGAAATCATAATGGGTTTGGGTTTTTCCCATTATATGGAAGTTTTCTCATTTGGTGTATTTAATCCTACCAATACTAATGGAAATAGGGTGCACAACTCCCTACCTCTTATTTCTTAGCTGAACATCCACTAAGTCAGTCAATTGGGATATAATTTATTGTTCTACAACTTTGTTTGGGACCAACCTGGGTAGATACATAGGGTAGGCTCTAGTGCCCTATATCTTGATTATGGTATAATACAGAGAGAGCTAATAATCCCCCATATTGCTTATAATATTCCTAATTTGATCTGAGATCGAGGGCATATCTTTGCCATAGATGTCTTGGTATACCATTGAGTAGAACATCTCACTAATATTGGTCATTTTCCTCTTGAACCTATGAATGTGGTGAATTTTGAACCTTTCACATATCCTTCTCATATGGTAATCCTTGGAAGGCTCCCAAGTCTCATCAAAAGATGCATGGATGGTTTTAGTTATAGTATCCACATTTAAGACATCATATAGAAGTTATAATCTAGGGAGTTATTTAGATTGGTTATTGTGTTGATGGTGTTGAAACTGATGGTTTCCCCTATGGTAATTATCTTTTTGGAGGTGAGAATAAGGTCAAGTAGGTGAATACACACCTCATTAACATAATTCATTCTAAGGAAACCATATATTTTGTTTAATAGGGCCATGGCAATTTTGACTCTAGGTCAAAAAGTGGCTATTGGGATAGTAGAAATAAGGCCTCTGATTACAAAAGTATTAGGGTCATGGGCCCATTCTTACAGCTTGGTGGATACATTATTTGCATGTATCCAAGAAATCACTAAAATTTAGTTTTATTCCATCTCAGGGGAAGGTAGCATGTAGTACCTTTCAAGTATTCTACCTCTAAGGTGAACCACTTGTGTGCTTTTTGGTAAAAATGTAAGATTTTGCCAAAAAAATTACAAATTGTAAATAAATTAAACAATAAGTCAATGTAGGGCATTACTTCAAGTTTATTTTTAGTGTTATGCGGACCCATTGTCTTGATTACCAATACGTCATCATGGTACCTCCATGAAAATTAAGAGAGTTGGTCCTCTAAACTGCAAGGTTTGCCCTCATTGAGTTCTTCCCAAATAGAAAACAATTGCTTAAAATCATGTTTAAGGGTGGCTTCATCAAACACTATGTTATTATATTCTATTATTCCTACAATTGAATACACAGATGGAGGAGGTGAAATTTGGGATGAGGAGGCCATGATTATGTGGCTTTAAAACTTTTATTTCATGAGGGTTCAAACTTGGGCTTGAAATTTGTTAGTTTGATGGAAATATCAATGAAATTGGCTCTACAAATTACATATATTTCCATTGGATTCACTGGATTCACCTAATTGAATGTAAGGCTATTCAATTCATGTGAATTAATGGTTTCAATGTCTTTGGCTCCTTGATTTTATTTTTTATATTTTAATTTCACCTAACTCACAAGATGGTGATACTTTGATTACATCAAACTTGAGGGATGGTGACACTTTGATCACATCAAACTCATAGGATAGTGCCACTTTATAGGATCATGATGAGTCCCTTACCCTGGATATTTCATATAATGCATTTCATTGAGTCAATTTTCGGATGATTTAGATGATGACATTTAGCATGATCTCACTTATGCTCTTACCCAAAGATTTCATACATTAAGTTCAATCTATCAGTCTCCAGGTAAATGGGATGGAGACAATTGGCATAATATTGAAGAGTCACTCACTCGATAAACTTGAAATACTTTTTGAGTGTTGAAATGTCATGGGTTTGCAGGTGTATACCACATGTCCTTGACTATTGAAAAATGAAATTTTAAGCTTAATATTTTGGGTACCCTTGAAGGTTTTATAATTCCCTTCATGGTGTCACCCAATACAACCTTCAAATAGACCTTGAAGGGCCTTCTAAAACCTTTAAGGATACCTTTATGCATGTTTGAAAGGTATCTCCTAGGAGAAACCTTCAAACTTTTGGGTTTACCACAGAGGGTCAAATCACATACAGGATCCCAAAATATAAGAAGTTAATCATTTTCCATAATTTTTCTCAAAACCACCATTGCTCAATATCATTTTGTCTACTAATAAAATACATGTTTGAATATTGACTTAATTAGCTATTTTTATCTACATGGTTATTCCACTCTTATGCATTTTTGAAATGTATCTCCTAGGAGATACCTTCAAAGTAGGATGATATGAGGATTGAAGTATGCAATGTATGATATTAAAATCTATTATTTTTTTGGATTGACATAAACCATGTCATTAAAAAAAATGTATGTTACCTTTTTAACATTTTTATGTTTTAACATATCTCCATGTTTATCTTATGGTATAAATATAGCTTTATCTCCTACATATAGGTATAAATTGGACTAATTTTATAAATAACCTGACTAAAAACTCTTCTCATGTCTTTTGAAAATGTCCAAGCTAAAAAATCATACATCAATGGATTTCCAATGTGGAGACTATGTTTCTCTCATAAATAATGGTAAGGTCATTTGTGAAGGAAGAATACACACAGTTTCAGGTCCAGATGTTGAATCTCTCAAACCCATAAATCTCACTTCCACATGCCACAATGAGGAAATCCTATTAAATGTGTAAGTGTTAATGTGACTAAATCTTTGGATATGACTCTACCACTTCCATTTCCTATAACTTTTGTGGATAATTTGGAGGATGTAGTTGAAATTTTTACTAAATGAAGCATAAGAATGATGCAACACATCACAGACAAGTTTTCTATAGATAATGACATGGAAGAAAGATAAAATAATTTTAGTTTAGTTCTACATATACAACCATTTCAACAATAAAACCCTTTCTTGGATTCATTTGTTTAATATATCGATGATACTACCACATTTTAAATCCTAAGAAAAAAATTCTTTGGAAAGGGGTACATTTATTGCACTAATGTATAACTATTACAAATGATGAAAAAAGGATTTTAGTTATGTTGAATTTACACAACTAGGGGATATTTTTGGTTGCATTCATCTCCTAATGTTATAAAATGAATTGGGAATTTACATAAGTCAAATTCTACAACATTGTGAGACTTGCAATATAGAGGTAACTGAAACATCTATCATTATATGGCCTTCCAACAAGATAGTGGACACTAAATGTAGAGTAATCAATTTACCATACATGACACCAAAGAGAAAGAAATTGAAAATGTTTGGGATGTAGTGGATAATTAAATCACTCCTTTCCTAACATTTTTATCACAAAGTCATGTAAAAAAATTAACTAGTGCCTACAATTACTTGAGCTATAAAATAAATCAGCCAAACACTTCACTCAGCCAAGTGGAGTTTGATGAAAGCATAGATAGTGAGATTACAAGAATGTATGAAGATAAATGTTGTACCAAAATATGTTTTTAGTTAGGATTATCATTTGAGATGCTAAAATATATCAGGATAAAGTTACTTGATTCCACCATAATAGATAGCAAGAAATGTGTTTTGGATGCCCTTTCTAACATTTTGTTTAATAATAATAAAATCAAAATTACTATTGGTTTTTAAGGTATAGAAATTTGTTTGGAAGCTAGGATTAAAATATATGGATTGAAGAGAAGTAGATATTTTTACATTCAAAATTGTCACAAAAATGGTAATGAAATGCATTCCATGTAGAGAGATTTCAATAAAAGCCACAAAAGAAGACAATGGTAGCCAAAAATTTATTGGACCAATTGGTGGATTATTTTGTAAGTGTTTCTCCATGACTAACATTCCAAGTAGATATACATGGATCATGAGAAAATGTTTGACATCTTCTATCATATTTCACTTAAAATTTTATGAGGCCCACGTCAATGCACAACTAATAGATATCAAATATGAGCCAATATCCTAGCCAAAATTTAATAACATGTGGAGAACTAATTTTCATGATGTGACCATTACCACGTCTAATGACTTCACTAGGTGAAATAAATGCATCTTGTTGACTCAACAAAAATTCTCTAGGTCCCTCTCTAGAGATTAGGAAGATCTTATCAATCAATAATTTGTGATGCACTCAAATTATATACTTTATGTAAGATAAATGTATTACACACATAAAAAAATGTCTAAATGGATACCTTAAATAATGCCTTAGTGTCATTCATGACAAGGTGGAATGTTAAAAAACATTTTTGCCAAGGATAGTGACAAAAAGCAAAGTAGTTATTGATATAATAGTAGAGTTGTCAATGGGAGGGATTATAACACATGGTCATGGTGCAAGCAGATATGGGAATTTTTTTACTGTGTTCTTGGAGGGTCTAACTTTATTATCACCTCATTAAACAAGGTCTTAAAGGATATGAAAACAACAATGCCAGATGCTTATGATTCTTTACTAGATAAACCTAGATATTCAAAATATACATTGTATGATGCAATTTTTTCTAATAATTTCTACCCTAAATACAATAAATATAGTTAAGAAGCATAATCAATTGGTGCCTTTAATAAAATTTCTTCCAAGCTATACCTTCAACTAGATAATTATTATGGAGATAATAAGAATATGTACTTCCTTCCATCCATAGTTATATTTTGAAAATGTTGAACCTTATATGGAACTAATATTACATTTACAAATTCACAAAATCATGTTTTCATATAAGTTTGTGTTGCAATATTTATCTCTTCATGTCTACAAAGGTGTTTTCTTCAATGTTGAGGTCAGATTTCTCCCTGTAGGACATACCCATGAGGACATCGATGGCACATTTGGAAACCTATCTAAATGTATAAAGAGGAAAGATATGTGGAGTTTGGAAAAGATAATGGACAATTATAGGACACATGAAAATACAATAAACTTCATGCCATATTTGATTGAAGAAGTAGTGGATTTCAAAGACTTTGTTAATACTTACCAGCTGAAGGGAAGAAATGAAATAATAGGATTGACAAAAGGTCAATACTTTCTTTTATGCATGGAGCAAGGTCAGCCCATTATTCTTTGTAAAAACTCTATAAAGATAAAAATTGGTTCTACCCAATTACATTATGGGGAATAAAATAAAATGGTGAGCCAAATATTCTATAAGGTAATTCGACAAAAATATTTTTCAAAGACTTGAAAGATAGAGAAATGTCACAAGATTGCATTGTTAGAAAAGTCTCAAATAGAAGTATAAAAAAGAGTGAAACATAAATTACATAGAACTTGATTAATTATGTATAGTAATTCAATGAATTTGGTTTGACTAGAAATAGTAAGTGGAAGGATCTAGCATATTACTTCCAAAACATCCATGACACAATGAAAGAAGACATATTCCCTTCTAAAATTGAATGTACGGGATATTTTTTGGGTTAGAACTCACCACAACATACTCTTACATAGATATCTATATAAAATGGTTCATGATAGGACCCTTGATTTTGGAGTGGCATCCACAAATACATATGTTAGTCCAAGAAGCAAAATAAAAAATTTGCATTTGGTCTAGCTCAAGATGTACAAATCAAAGATATGTTATTTGTCAGACCTGAAAATTCTATTGGAATGGAATACACAATATGGGTTGATAGAGCTAAAATCAATATTGAGATACTAAAAATAAATGGAGATATAGAATGAAGGGTCAATGTAGCTTGGTTCATCCTAGTTTATGCAGGGAAAAAAGATGTAGAAGAAATAGAAAGTTATTTGGGTTTTTTGGATAAGAAATGGAATCCAAACCCAACTGACACATATTTTCCATCCATACTCATTGATAGTATCATCTATGCTTGGAAACCAAATAAAAGGAGGATAAGTCATACACTTGTTCTAACTGATTTTTTGAAATGCATTGTAACAAACTATTTGAATGCATCATCCCACTAGGTTCTTTCAAAAATAGTGATAAAGGAATGGGAACTATAATTTTTTTATTTTGTGACATTAAAAATTTTGAAATGGTGTTACCTTAATTTTAGAATGATAAATATGAATGGTTTTTTTCAAAATTTAGTCCATTTTTTAGGAATGCATAATATTTTATTATTTTATTTATTTCTATTGGCACTTTGCATTTTGGGTCTTGGAAAATACACTTTGGCATTTATGTTTAATATTTTATACTATGATAATTCATTATTTTGGTGATTATGCATCTATTTAATGTCATTTAAATGTTAGAACGTCCACTTCACATTTTTATGTTTCAAAATGGTCTTCGACTTTTACATATTCCAAATAGCTACATTGCATTTTTCAAATCATAAAAACGTCTTTGAATTTTTAGTTTTTCAAATTAAACTTCACATTTTACATCCTTAAAAATGGTCTTTAGTAATGGTCTTTGTAATTTTCACATCATAATTTAAACTTCATATTTTATTCATTGCAAAATACACTTTGACATTCTCGTGTTTGCAAAAAAGTCTTTTGGGTTTATGCCTCAAAATGTCCCACTTACCCATCAAGATTTCTTCTTTGGCATTTGCGTATCAACAAAATTTGGTCTTTGGATTTTCAATTTTTTAAATTACACTTCATCCAAGTACCTAAGATTATGCCACATGGCACAATCTTGGTAACTCAGCTGTATGGAAGGATGAATAGTCCAAACAAAAGTCTCAAACAATGTGAGCACCCAAGATTATGACATGCATCACAATCTCAGTAACTCAACTATGTGGGAGATTATATTAATAATATAATAATATAATACCCATGATCGACACATGGAATGCACACAAACATGAGATAAAATTTAATGATCATGGGGGCATTACCTGATTCAGATTAAATAAATAATTCATGATCTAATTAACTACTGACATGTCACATCTTAGTCATCCCAAGTGATTTAAATTACATATCGTTCGAGTTCCTGATTGATGTATGAATTATTTTTCCTTAAGAAATAAACCACCTAGGCTTATTATCTATAAATTCATGGTCTATGAACCAATTTAAATGGTTGTATAAAATCAATTGAAGATATTAGAAAGACCACGGGCCTTCTAACTATTTTTCACATTTAGATAGATGTGATTTATTTGTAATAAGTTCAACTAATTTTCAATTATTTTAAATAATTTGGACTTATTAAAAATACATTAGATAGATGTGATTTATTTTTAATAAGTCCAAGTAATTCTTGATGAAGTCTTATTTATTTATGATAGTTTTCAACTACTAATTATTTTTGCTCATTTTAAATAATTTAGAATTATCAAAAATACATTAGATAGATGTGATTTATTTGTAATAAGTTCAACTTAATCTTGATACCATCCAATTTAATCTTGATATAGTCAAATTTATTTACAAGAGTTTTCAAAAATTTAGACTATTGATAATTCCATATTATTTAAAATAGTCCTCGAATGGTCAAAATCAATTCCAATAAGGATAAAATAGGAAGACCAAGTATGGTTGGGGGTGGATGTCTATTAGTGTATCACAATGATATAGTTCTTTGGAGTTTTTTATATTCCTCTGTAAAGCTACAAATAATAAATTTGAACCTGTAAGGCTTATTAAAGGGCTAAATTTGGCTTAGTAAAATGGATACCTAAACATTTTGTTGGAAATAAACTCAATGGTTATGATTAAAACCATGATGAAAAGAAAAACATTAAATTGAAAGTTGGAAAACATTCTCTGTGAAGCTGGGGATCTCACCAAATCCTTCTCCTTTATTTCCTTTGATTATTATTTTAGGGAATTTAACCATTTGATTGACCTAATTTTTAATATTAAGGTAGACCTTTCCCTATCTCATCCATGCAGAGTTTGTAATTAGATGAGTGGTCTAACATTAATTAACTACTAATATTAGATATCCTTACTATCTATGGATTAACATTGATCCATTTAAATCATTTAATATTGTTCGTTAAAGGCCTTTATTTTGTGTCTCATTATGTGGCTATGCAAGATAATATGGTGTAATGATTTTATTTTATTTTTAATTGAGTTATTAATATGATAGGAATAGCTCATACAAGTAAATAATGATTATGGCCTTTTATGTGGAGTTATGTTCTCCCCCATACACATTCTCCTTCCTCCTTGATTTATTATAATCTTGTAGCATTCATATATTTTTCATTCTCCACTATTATTTGTTTGTTTTGCTTGGTGGTAGTTGATTTTGATAATGGAGATGAGGGTATTAGAGACCAACTTGAGGTGGGGTTAGTCTCTAATCATCAACTAAATAAAATATTTAATGTAGAGGACACACACTTTGGTTATGATTTGTGGTGTTTCCAGTGAAGATGGATTTTGGAAGATAAGTGAGTTATATTCTAGACCATAATAGTAGCAAAATTTTAGGTAATATTTGCAACCCTCGTAAGGTATGGTAAACTTTATGAATGGATTCTAGGAAAGATTCTCCATAAGGAGTAGGAATCCAAAATATAATTGGGTGTTGAGGTGGAAAATGAAGAGGAGAATCTAGATGGTCTATAATAATTTGGATATTGTAGACACCCATAAGGTTTTTACTCAATGTGTGAAAGATCTAAGAATGGTTCACTATGAAGGTTTGTTAGTTATTTTGATATTTGAGATTTTTTTTTAGTTAGGAATCATTTTTTAGAAATTTGGATAATATTATGTATATATTTTTAATTCTAATGTTTAGAGTTCTATATTGGACCCATCATCTGGGAGAATAAGCCTATGCTAGTTAATATTTTACATATTTTAGATTGATCTGATCTAAATGATGTAAAACTAGGGATAATTTAGAGTGTGTAAAATATAGAAATAATACCCTTATCTAAATGGAACAATGAAAATTTTAATATTACATGTTTATAATTTGAAATTAAAAAAATAAAAAAGGAGAGATGTACTTAGCTTATTTTTGTATTATGTATCTCATAACAATTATCACATATTATGAAAATATTCCATGTATTTTACATCACTACTTATTTTTTAAAAATTATAGCTCAAACCTTGCCTAGATGCTACTAGTAATAGTGAGACCCTTACAATGATTAATTTTGTCCTATCCCTACTATAAGTATCCCTATAGATCGTGTAGTGCTATGTCACCTCAGACCACTATGCCAATGCCTATGTTTTCACTTAAATTTATTTTTATGTGTTGATCTATGTTTTCCTTCTCCTTCTTTTTAAATCCTAATCACATTTTCAACCACAAGATGACCCTTGAAAAATGGGTTAGTGTGTTGGGTATAACAACCCCAACCACTCCCCACTAATTTATTTAACATTACCTACATTCCAATACTTTGAGGAGGGCTCAAACCACATGTAGTTCTCATAACTATGTGTGTGTGTGGAACATCATGATCAATCTAGAATGCCATGCAATGTATAGCTTTTAGAACTTTGCACCATGCAATTTTGGCCTACATGTGTATTCAGACTTGTATCTAAGGCTCCTCATTTTGAGGTATTTTCATATTTTTATTATTTTGTGATAATATCTCAATAGATCACTAATTAATTTCTATATTTTCAAGTGATTATCGATGTGATGTCCAAGTCATACCAAATTAGTATAACCTTTAGATTGATTTATGTTTATAGCTAACTCTTTCATATTTCCCACTATGACTTACCAATGAAACATGTCTATGCCAACCTAATTGAGACTTCTCAATTTCAAAATTAATCATTGAGTATTCTTATACATTGTCAATAGAGGTAGACACCTATGGTAACCCACAACTATCTAGTTATTATTGGTACTATCCTAGGAGTGAAAATTAGTGATCTGATATATGAAGATAAGTTATTTTAGATTATGGAAGGTTTATGTACATATTAAGGTGATACTAAATATGTTTATCTAGAAAATATTTCTGGCCAAGAAAATAGGTAGGTAGACAAACAGAGGGAAAGTGTGCACAAGATCTAAATGTGTACAAAATGTTCATATGTACCAAAGTTAATGTTTCCAAAGTGTCTCATACCAAATTTAGGTGTTTAAAAATTCCCCCTTTTAATGTAGTATTTAAAATGATAAATAATAAATTTAGTGCATGTGATAACCACACTTGGTGTTGAAAAGTATTCCCTAAATGTCTCATTTAATTCATCCAAAGCCTACAATAAAACTTGTATAGAATAATGTATTCTCAAGATAAGCAATATCAAACAATGTAAATCATTGAAATATTTTAAATTGAAAATTTAAGGAACCAATACACTTGAGGGTATGTGAACCATGCTACCAATTGTTAAAATTGTTTAGAGAATTCCATGGGGTGATTATGCCCTAAGGAGATGCAACTGTTGAAACCAAGAGTTAAGGAGTGTTAATGCCTTAACCACCATTAGAGGAGTGTTAAAAGTTGTTCATAGAAAACTCAACTACACTACCATAGAAAAACTCAACTAAACTAATTTTAATATCATCATAATTTTTTTTTGGAACCCCTAAACTAGGTTTGTATGTAAGGGTAGAACTTGTAAACATGTTAGTATTTAAAACTTGAACTTATAAATAGGTTCATATGAAAAGGATCAATTGTTGCAAATGGATTATATACCCAAAGTGCTTATGAAGTTTCATTGATCCTTAATACAAAAAATAGAAAAGTGTTTGCATGAACCACATTTTTGCCCCAATATGATATGCTTATACCTCAAGTGATATATAATCCCATCATCTATTTTTCATGATTACATAGAATGGCTCAACTATTTCTCATAAGCTTGTATAATGCCCCACATATGCCTCAATTTTATGAATCTAGCCCATTTGAATCACATAATCTAACCCAATCTATTCAATTTATCCCATATGAATTACATAAGCTAACCCAAAATGTAAATAGTCCATCTATCATGGCCTAAATCTCTAAGACAGACCCACTATATTCCCTACTTTTGATATGAGGGATGAAGTTTGTGAATCACTCATCTCCAAAGAAAGAGTTATGTACACCAAGATTTGTATATAAAAATGTAATCATGCAAAGTATGTATAAAAACATGATAATAAATTTCATCATATAAAGATTTAAGAATGAATTAAACATATAGTCTAAGTCAATGAGCATACAAGTGTCAATGTTTAGTAGATATATTAATTAAGAATGTCGTGATAATATTCACAATAGATGTATGATATAAATCATGGCATTTCACACAATATAATTATGTAAGATATAAATAATGACACCAAGCTCATATTAATATTCATATATTCATCCACACACATACACAAAATATCATGATCATGAATCACATAATCACTCAAGACATGACATGACTAAGACCCAACATGAACATGGAATTACCATGACTTGGACTAGAGGATCCTCTTAAACAAATGACACATGACATGACAAAACACAATCAATCACTCACATAACATGTAGTATAGTACACATTGATGATCATACAATATGATAATCATCAATATCAATCATACATGGATCAATCAACATAAGTCTACATCAATCAATTCCATCATCCAATATAGAAAATCACAATATCCATAATAAATAACATTCTATAAAATATGAGAAAGAGCAAGTCTTGTATAATAGTCTATTATCATCAATGGACCATTATAGAAGGATATAACATGATAAGTGTCCATATATGTCATCAATGTATATATATTCAATGTAGAAAGGTTTCCTCTATGTTTAAATAATGTCATGCATTTGTATATCCATGTAACATATGTACATTATATGTCATGTATACCATGAAAATCATATGCATAAAAAATAGATATGTAATTCACCATGTATATGATGAATAAGATTAATCATATATGTGTACTAGAAGATAATGACATGCATAGGTCATTTTTTTTATTTTTTGAAAATTTAATACTTTTTTGCATTTTTACATTTTTGGATTTTAATTACATTCCAAATAACCTATGATCCCATCAATGGGATGTTCATGTGAAGGTCCTGGATAAATTGATTTGAATATCACATGTAATGAGTGAGGAGTAACATGTATTTCATTATCTAAATCAAATAAATGATCATACAATATAAAATATCCATCATCATCATCATCATCATAGTCAACATGGTTATGTATCTATTGTGTAGCTCTCGTATCCATAAGAATGTGTGGACTTCATTTTTTATCAGAATAACACTCTGGTGTTCATTGTGGAACTTTTTTGATTTTGGGTTAGGGGAGAGTAGGTAAATCAAATAGGAATAAGCTTCTTTAAAAATCATACCAATTAATGAATTTAGAATATACTAATATTTTGATAGGAAATACTAAATCTAAGCATATGCCAAATATATAAAGTACAACATTCAATATTTTGATAATAACATTATGAAGTAGAAATTTTATTTATCTTATACACTGATGTGCATGAATATCTAAATAATATAGGTGTATAAATATACTATATGAATATTATGAACCAGTTTTTAGATTCTAAACATTATCTTTATGTTAGCACAGACACTTGTGTCTCCTCGTGGACACCTGCATTGAATCTACAATATGTGCTTCAACACATCTATCATGAATGGAGTATTGAATGTTGATTTAAACTTCCACCTAAGTATTTATGATTTTTATGTCACCTTTCATATTATGTGTTTAGATTGTGCACACATATATTGATGTCATAATATAACTCAAACCCTAGATCCTCCTCTTAGGTCTTATCACCTTGCCTAAAATAGGTTAGTGGGCTCACAAAGTTGAGTTGACCTCAAGGACTCTTCTATCAATGAGCACTTCCTACATATCTAATACTCTGAAAAGGGCCTCAAACATATGTATTTCTCCCCTATGTGTTGGCTTGAGTGTGAATAATGGTGTATAATGTTATATGCAAATGCATGTAGTGATCTAGCTTGTAACATGAAAATTATAGCTCATTCTCTGATATTTGAATGTTTTAGACATGTAATATGACTGCTCCTATGACTAATATGAAAATATGAAAGAATAGGACATAATAGCTTAGTTGTGTTATTGATTTTCAATAGTGTAGTGTAAGCTTCAAAGGTGCTTGTCAAATATTTACTCGATGAATAATGAGTTGGATTTAACTTATATTCATACCACCTCTTTTTAAAAGTTCCTCATGGAAGGGTTAATGAAACATAATAGGATGACATGTATATATCAAAATATTTATGAATTTAAGTGTTCAAAAGGCACAAACACTTACATTGGAGAATGGACAGTAGCATCGATGTTACTATCTAATTTTGAACATAATTATCTAAGCAAATAGAAGGTGTTTAGAGCTTTTCAATTGATAGTGAAGGATATATATCATAGTTTAAGTATATTATGGGCTACATGTGATCTAGGTGATCAAAATATAAAGCTCAAACATCAAGATAAGAATTTAGGCCTAGTGAGATGGCATACACAAGCATATTGATTTCAAGGAAGCTCAATAACTAAAGGGTAGAACCTTGAGTGACATTTATCAGGTGTATAACACTATTTTAACATATAAATCTATATTTAAACATTTACATCCCCCCTTATTAATATAGTAATCCATAATGATGAAATTATTAGTTTAAAGGAAATAAATACATACCATGGTGTATACAACAAACCTTGATTTGATTGAGACTTGTTTTAATTTAGCATATGTGTATGCCATATGATTAGGCACATGTTTAGACATTGTTTTATGAATTATATAGCACCTCAATCTTGTATACTTGGCAAATCCAGACCTTATTTTTTCCTCTTATTTGTATATCCTTCTAACTTCCACAAGTATCACATTTACTCTATCTTATGCCCCTTGGCCTATATCTTAGTCTAAATAATCTTATGTTGATGATCTAGGCCTTATATCTTAACCAAAATTATTAAAATTTATTTATCTTACACCTCTCAAAGTTTTGAGCTTAAACCTACTTTCCTACTCCCTTGACACTAATGTCCAGGACAAACACTAGCATCGATGCTATTGTCCTGACCTGACGTAAGTGTCCAGTACCCTAAAGTCATCTATTTTATAAATGAAATGTATCTTAATGGTCAACCTAAGTGCTTTAATGTGAGTTACTTCTCTAAATGGATTGATATAAATACAACATCAACCCTCATTCATTCCTCACCTAGCAACATGGTTAAAATACCTAGAAATTAGATAAAAGATCATTTAATTGATCAAAGCTTCCCTATTTTCTCTTATTTCCATATCAGTCATAGGGAAAACACATCTATAGGTCTAAAGTACTGAAGAAGCAACCCAAGAGCTTGATTTTTCAAATTATAAGCTAGGTCACTATTGTACTTTGCACAAATTTCATGATTCACACACAAGAAAACATGTAGGGGAAAACTACATCATTATAAGGCCATCTTCAGAGGATTTGCTATGTAGGCAATGCTCATTCATAGAGGGGTATTTAAGGTAACTTGACACCGTGTGACGACTAACCCATTTTTCTCCAAGGTCACTAGAAGATGAATAACTAGGGTTTGAAAATTCATGGGGAGAAATAGCCCATGACCTAGATTTGAATGCACCAGACCAAAGGTGAAGACAAACCTAAAAACATATAAATGGTCACATCCTTTTTTAGTAAGTATTCCATATAAGACACTTGCATCGAACCCATACATTAGCATCATTGTAACCATCCTAGGATGATGTTAGTAAATAGAGATCCAAAAGTATTAGATCTATAATATAATGACTACTCTAGAATCTCCTCCCAGTTTGGTTTGCTTTTTCCATATTCATAACTATGTTAAAATCTGAACCAACTAGCTATATTACTTATTTTTCATTTCTATACATAGCTTAGTTGTACTTTCCATATTTATCATATTTGTAGCATAATAAATTTAGTATATGTTTATATCTAAGTTTAGCACCCAATTGGCTTACTATAGATTTGATTGTCACCCTTATGCATTTTCATTTATATATACCCCTTTTATATTCTAGTTAACCTCAACTTAGAATCCATTTTAGGGTTAAACATTTGGTGAACCCAATTTGTATGAATGTAAAAAAAAATTATTGCTAAGGTTTTTATCTAGCTAGGGATTCAAATTATTATACTTTTTTAATTCTTACTTATATTATTTTGCATGCAACCCAAGCATAGCCCTGGATTGGGAAGTGTGCCTATTGAACACATTGAGCTTCTACTCCCACCATCTAAGATGACTCAAATCAATGAGGGGTATCATACTATGGATCATGATGATACCCATGTTGACAATTAAAAACATACTTATAGGGTTATCATAGAATAAGATTATGATAATGAAAACCATCAAATAAACCATGATTAAGTATAATAAATTACATTGTTTGATGAGTATATTCATCAAAACCCTAAATATCTTAATCAGATCATAAAAATTATACTAGAAATAAAAAGTTCAAAAGGTATAGTTAAAACTTCCCTCCCCTTGAACACATTACAACATAATACATCTAGTGGGGGCATGGATTATGTGTTTAAACTATTCTTTCTTAAAATTACTATTGATACATCTACCATGGAATTACTAATTATTTTAACACATAAACCAATTTCAATGCCTATTACTAATCAAACCATGTTTACATCCCCCTTGGTGGCTACTCAACTTACTAATATAAACCCCAATAGATCTACATTTCAAACACTCCTTCAAGTTATAAAAACCTTGGATTAAAAGGTTACAAACATTAAAGAAAATGATTTAAAATTTCCTCATGCTATTGATTTGAAAGATGTGTTGTAAAACCCTCTTGCACTTGAGATATCCTTGCACCCTCTGCCAACTAGTTTTATTGCACCTAAGTTTCCATTTTATGATGATAAAGGTGATCTTGAGTATCATATTTGATCCTTTTATGTGGCATGCCTTGACTATGACTTTAATTATAAACTTTTGGCTAAATTATTTCAATAAGCCTCAAGGACTATGCTTTGAGGTGGTTCTATGATTTACCTATCCACTCCTTGAAAGCATTTAAACCTCTTGTAGACCAATTTTTAGTACACTTTTGCATTAATATTTCCAAAAAGGTTTCCTATGCTTAAATTTCCAAAATCAAACAAGGAACTAATGAACCTATCATTGAGTATGTCTTGAGCTATAAGACAATGCTAGCTAAAATGACCAATAATATGGCAGATAAGGAGTTTCAAGACATATTAAAATAAAATTTGCTTCCTCATTTACATGAGTCCATTGTTTTTAAGTAGTTCAAATATTGTTATGACTCATGCCATGTTGTAAGGGACCTAAAATGAAGCTTATTTCATTGAATAAGATCAAGTATGTATCAAACACACTATATTCATATACACCTACTACCAAATTTACAATCAAACCAAGTTATAAGGTAAAACCTCCTAAGCCTAAAAAGGAAACAACCACCATGATTAACATAATTTCATAGTAGCCTAATAAGCTTATTTTATCCAATGCATCAAGGAGAAAATTCTCCCATTTACCTAAGTCCCTAACTTCATTACTCCCATGATTAATAGAGTGTCAGCTTGTATCTCTCCCTCATCCTATTAAAATTTATATGAATAGACCTATACACAAAGGAAATGATGTGAATGATTATTGTGATTATCATTAGGGACCAAGAGATTCTAAAAATAAATAATTAACCTTAAAACAAAAGATCCAAGATCTTATCGATGACATAAATTTTGCATTTGATGATCCTCCAAAGGAATCAGGTTCATAAACTTAGGGATCACAAAAAATATAAATTATTTAAAAATCCTTTACAAGACCATTCTAAGAAATAAATATGAGTGACATATAATGCACATCCTCTTCCATCACATTATGGGTACCCACTAGATGGGATTATTGGTACTTAAACATGACATATACCTCCTATGGTTCAAAATCCTTCTAATACTTTTGATGATAGTGATATTAAGGATGATGACTCTGATATTCATTATTTATTCATTAGAGAATACCTTGATAAACACCCTATGTAGTGTTATGATTGTTAGGTTGTGGAGCTAAAAGCTTCAACTATGCAGACATGGAGGAGGTTGCTGAGTTCCAAGAATACCAGCATCGGCAGTGTAACCGACGTCGGTCATCTACAGTATAGAAGGGAAATTGGCATCGATAGGAGGTTGGCCAACATCGGTTAACTCCAGGTAGACAAGGACTGATGTCAGTCACCTATGGTAGTTCCAGAACTGTTTGTTGCACGAATAGTTAGTTTGTTGAATCGAGTGTTTGCATGTAAAGGCTATTTCGAGTCTTGAGCTGCATGTCTAATTATTGTAAATTAGAATTCTAAGTTATTGTTTAGTGTGGGATCTATTTATAGACCCATTGGGATGTATTGTAATTAGAGCAAAATAGAGGAAGGCAAGGTAGATCCTTCCAATTGTAAGAACAGGGTGATCTACAGGTTGTTGCAAGATCAAGGAGAAGTTCTACATGTGTAAGTAAGATCATTTGAGTTGCAAGTTGTTGCAAGTTCATGGGAGATCTACTTGAAGTACTTTGAGTAAATGTGTACTGGCAGGGTTATTACTGACTAGTTGGAGGTGAACACCAACTCTGTGTTTGAGTTGTGTGTTGGGACCATTTTTGGTAGGAGAGTGAACTCTTGATTGAGAATTACTGGGAGTCCTTGAGGTGTGGGAAGCCTCATAGAGGTGGAAGAAGAAGTGGCATCTTCTTTATTGTATTTTCTTTCTGTATGAGTATTAATACAAGTTTGTGTATTGTCTCTCATATTCTATGTCATTTGTGAATTCTAGTTATTTATTGCTTCTGGTTAATTCTACATGTTTAGTTGCTTATACAAGGTAATCATATTGTGCTCTTATTGAGGAGCAAGATCCTGACAAGTGGAATCAGAGCTGTTTGTTGTTCTAGATTTCCCCATCAATGATTGATAATGGTGCAAGAAATAATGTTTGCACCACGACATTACTTACGTACTTGGGTCATATTTATCATGATTTATATCCTTAAACTAGATCAGATAGAGAATTGAATGGGACCTCTGAAAATGTTCTTAATGAGATTGAACTACCTTTATAGGTTGGTCCCACACATGTGGATGTTACCTTTTATTATACCTTACATGGTCATATTTGATATATTATTGGTAAGATCTTTCCTCCATACACTTTGATCATAACTTTTATAGTACATGGGTGTATTTAATACCTTCATTCCAATTGGACAGTCATAGTTTATGGGATTATATATGAGCATCCTATTAAACATGAGAAACTTATACCTAGATATTCAATTATCAAACTTACTAAGGCTTAATCACCACAAAAGGGTAAGCAACAAGCAATCCCATTTACTAGGTGGCCATTACTTGAGAGACCATTACATTAGAGACATACAATGGATTTCGCAAAATCCCTATCTACTATGCACCATGTACATATATCTAGAACACCTACACATGTTCCTATTAAGGTTATTCAAAATAAATAATAAATCACTCAATGATGAGTTTCATGAACCCCTAATCCTATTATTATTACTACTGTTCCATGATCATAGAGTTTTATTTTACATATCGATGTTATAGTGACAAATATTGAAACTATACATGCTCTTTGGTAGCATCATAACATTATTACACCAAGTTCATAGTGGGGAGATATCTATGACTATACATTAGATGTAATGTCCCTATACTCCCAACACTATATCCAAGTGTTGTAGATGTTCCTCCCATGTTTTACTATGGACAAGAATATCATTAAAGAAGAAGAACATAAATTTTCTCAAGTATTGCTTAAAAACATGATTAATGCATGATTTATAAGTGGTGGGTTTATTTTTTAAGACAAATCAAATTGCCAAAAACTCCTAATGTCCAAAGTGGCATCTAAAATAAAAAAATTCCACATCCTCCTCCCTTACCCAGATTTGATGGTACCTGGTCTTCAAATCAATCATGAGAAGTACATTGACCAATGTATCTCATCTATAAATTCATCAATTCTAGGTATGGGATACCTATTATTTATGGTTTTCTTGTTTAATAAATTATAATCTATGCACATCCTCATTGTCCCATGATCCTTATTCACAAGCACAACCGAAGAAGTGAAACAAATAGAAATAGGCCTTATGTGACCCAAATCCAAAAAATATGTGATAACCTTTTCAATTTATTCCTTGTAGGCCCTTAGGTAGTGGTAAAGTGTATTAATTACCACTTTTTTGATTGGTTCCAACTCAATTATGTGTTTAAAACCCTTATCTATAAGTATCCCATGAGTAATACTACCAAACACCTTGGCATGTTTGTCAAGGATGGGCTAAATATCCTTGTGTAGACATTGTTAACCCAAATAAAAATTTGTATCACCTTAAAATCATTTGGTTACCCAAAAAACTTTCCCTCTATGTAAGGATATTTCCATCCTCTTTTAATTCACCACCATGGGTGATCCATTTCTCAACCCATGTAGCAACACTTCCTTACCTATTGCCCTAAATTTTACTTCCATTATTTGATAATTTATGGGTGAATACCCCAATTGAGTGTATCCATTGTACTCCAAGAACTAAATTATTTTATGTGATGTTAACCACTAAAATTATCTTTAATTTTATGCTTACCTAATGTTATGTTCAACCTTGGAATCTTCTTTGTGGAAGGGATGGTCAAGCCACTCACCATAGTCATTAAAGCCTCTGAAATCAATAGTTTTCAGCCCACATGTCATTGACATCCTTCATCAATAAATTTTTGAGTGGATCCACTATTGATGAGAATAGTGACCTTCTTACCTTATAAGACCCCTCTCAGTATAAAGGGGTGGTACCTAGGAGATCTAGATAATGTGGCAAGGGTGCCATCCAAGTTGTCCTCTTCACCCCTTCCCACTTGTTCCTCCTCATAGGTGGTTGTCCCCACCTCTTATTCTTATTCTTTTTATTTTTCTCCATATAAAACCATTTATATATAGTGAACTTACCCCATTTCAAGGTATTATGCTTTGGAATCCATAAATCCTTGCATGAAAATCATAAAAAATTTATTCTTAGTTCATTTCTTGACTCTCTCCCATCTTTATTCATCTTTGTAGCTATTTTTGCTGCCCAAACCCTTACTGATAGGGATTATTTTATTATCCAAAAGGGTCTAATTTTGGCTACTCCATAATTTCTATCCTAGGCTACCCAAAATCATCTATTTTTTTATTGTGTAAAAGGCCCAAAGTAGTAGTTTTATGTGGTCCCATAGGCATAATTTTGACCCTAAGAGCTGTAAATTCAAGGTCAAGAACCTTTTGAATGGTTTATTCAAGTTTAATAGGGATAAAATCCTTAACTAAACCCCTAAGTGGGTCATCCAACCCCTTCATGAATAAAACTACAACCTCTACTATAATTGAAACCCTTTAAAAATCAGCCACATACTCCTCAATAAAAGTATTTTATTTTAGTTAAGCCAATTCCCTAAAATGAGTTCTAGATCAACCCTATCAAGTCTTTCAATTATTATCCTCTAATAAATTCCTCGAAAATGTTTTTGAGGTGGTGCCATTATGTTATCAAACTATGGTACCACCACTCATGGAAATCTCCCTCCTAATGCAAAATAGCAAATTTTATGGCCTCATATTCCATCATGGGCTAAAGTGTAAGTTATGTGTCAATATTTTTTATCTATGCGCAAGCTAAAATCCTAGGAGATCCATCAAAAGTGGAAAGTGTGAGCTTTCCCAATGCATATTCAAAATCTCCATGTTTTTCTTTTTATTTAGGACTAGCGCTTGAACTACCCTTACCTTTATTCAATTTCATGAAATTTTCAAGGTTCATTCCCCCTCTAATTTTAGGTGAAAAAGTCATATACTCCTCATAGCTTATATCCACATCATCATGTATAGAAGGTTGTTCCTCACTTACTGGAATGACTTCCTCTCTCTAAAGTAAGTTGGGTCAATTAGGCCAGTGTCTAAATCTAATCATCACTATTGTTAGAGGGAGGAGGTTGTTGTTTTTACCTAAATTAATACCTTCACCATTTTGTGGCATATGTCCATGACATCCTTCATGATTTGGATGAATTTGGCCACCATCTTCATCAACCAATCTTGTGTTTGAGAAATTTTTTCAAACCTATCCCTATCCAAGTCACCCATGTCATTATGCCCTGGCTATTCCAAGTCTTACCTTGGCTGCTCTTGATCTTATTCCTAATTTTTTGGACCCTTTTTCTTTTCCATTTTGTAATACCTCACTTCCCTACCATTTCTTGGCATGAATCCAACTCAACACCCCACAACTAGTCAAGAATTTGGATCTAATACCATTTTAATGTCTCTTTTAGGGAAATTTATGTAACTCTAAAAATTAACCACAAACCCTAACATAATAATAGTAATTTATAATTTTTATATTAAAACCTAATCATGAAAAATAATAATTCCTAGAAATACAATTTTTGGGAATAAATTACAATATTTTAATATTAAATATTACCATAAATTCCAAAAAAAATCATACCTCATGAAATACCTTCAAATCTAATTTTTGCATGCACATATAGGTCTTAAAATTCACAAATAAATACCATCTAATTACCTAATGTAAAAAATATCAATAATCTACCCCAAAAAACATGCATATTTTCCTCCCAAGATGGGTCACCACCCTAGAAAATACCCTAAAGTATTCCCTAGCCTCAAATAGTCTTACACCATGATTCACCCCTCCAAAGGGTCTCAATCAACCATGCCTCAATCCATGAACCCTATAAACTATTGTGTTACACCAATTACATCCCTAATAATCACCAACTATTCAAATTTATCCTTTTGCAAACTCTAAATGAAGGTGCCTAACTGAAGATTAAGAGTTTTGTATCCTTAACTTCAATTTTCTAGAGAAGGTTGATGTCTTCAATGAAGATAAGCCAAGTGTTTCATGTTCAATCTCAAAATTAAATTCAAAATCATGGTAACCTCATAAAATGAACCTCCTTACCCTTTATATATCATTCACTTTCAAAAATCCATTCCCAAATGGGGTGTTCCACTTGGAGAGGAAATTAGAACACTTTTTAAAAGTACATGCCTAATAACTTCACTATGGGTTAAGTTAACCCATGATCCAAAAGTCTCATTTTTAAGTCAACAATTAGAAAATATATATCAAAAGTATATTTTAAAACTTTAAAAAGAGAACCAAAGTTTCCCCTTTAATTTTTCCTTCCCTTAGCCTATGGGAAACAACCAGGAATTAGGCTAAGGGTATTCAACCACTCATACTTGAGAAAGGGACATGGCATCAAGAATCCAAATAAGAGTTTGGAGTTTTTAAAATTTTATATTTGGGGCACATAATCAATTCTTAAAGGGTCCATGTGGACCAATAAAAGATACAATCTATTGTGTATAGGCCACCTCCCACTACTATGACACATTTGAGGGGATTTCTTGGTTTATGTAGGTACTATAGATGTTTTTTAAAGGCATTTTCATAGCTTACTTCCCCACTAATGGATTTGATGAATAAAAGAGCATTCATATCATTAAAAATAGTTATGGGGGAATTTACAAGGCTTAAGGAGATGATGAGTACTTGCCCAGTACTCATTGTTCTAGATTTCACCATTCCATTTGTTTTGGAATGTGATGCTTCTAGGGAAGGTATAGGCGTTATTCTAATATAGCAAGGACATTCTATTGTTTTTCAAAGTAGAAAACTCAAGGAATTAAAGCATAGATTATCCATATATGATAAATAAATATTATTCATCATGCATGCTTTGGTTAATTTTAAATAATACTTGATTTGTGGAAGATTTTTGGTGAAAATGGACCATAATAGCTTGAATTATTTCTTTAGTCAAACTAATTTGAGTGATAAGCAGCAAAAATGGGTGAGTAAATTTTAATATTATGATTTTGATATTATATGTTAAAGGAAAAAATAATGTAGTGGCTAATGCATTATCTAAGAAGCTCATTTTATGTACTATTAGTATAAGTATAGAATATTAGAAGGAAGTAATCATAATTGAGTATGCAAAGGATGAATTTATTATAGTTATCATGGAAGGGAAGGTTGATGATGAATGGTATAAGGTGGTTAATGGGCTGATTTTATACAAAAATAGGCTCCTTTTAACCCCTAATTCCAAGTTGAAACAAGAAATAATGAAGGTTTTACGTGATGCTCCTTTGTCTGGTCATCCAGGGTAATTTAAAACATACAAGCAAGCGAGAGATTCTATAATAAGGGTATTAAGGGGGAGATTCTTCAATACATTCAAGAATGAATTATTTAACAATTAAACAAGGATGAATAATTTGACAATGAAACAAGGATGAATACACTTTTCTAGCTAGTATTTTACATCCCCTACTAATTCCCACACAAAAATGGGAATGCATATCAATAGATTTTATCATGGGGTTGCCCATGACATAAGGTACAAATAGTGTGTTTGTAATGGTGGATAGACTCACCAAATATGCACATTATTTTGCACTCATAGCCAAGTATAATGCCATTAGAGTAGTTGATTTATTTTTCAAGGAAGTATTCAAAATTCATGAGTTGCCTAAGAACATTTTAAGTAATATGGACAGCAAGTTCATGATTCTTTTTTGGAAAGAACTCTTTTGTTTGGTGGGCATATAGTTGTCTTTTAGTATTAGCTACCATCCCCAAACTGATGGGAAGACTAAAATAGTGAATAAATGGGTGGAAGGATACCTTTGAAACTACATTTTAGGGTAGCAAATTGTGTGGAATAAGTGGATGTACACGGCTAAGTATTACTACAATATGGCACACCACATGTCAATTGGTATGTCACCCTTCAAGGCCTTATATGTGTATGATTATTTTTCCTTTGTAGATTTGATTTTAACTAATATTATAGTGCTTAAGGCTACTAATTTGGTACAATAAAGTTTTAAAATATTTGGATAGCTCAAAATAGATATTTAGCATACACAAAACCATCATAAATTGTATGTAGCCCAACATCGAATAGAAAAACTTTTGAGGTTGGAGACATGGTATTTTTGATATTACCTCCATTTAGACAATATTCCATCAAATAAAAGTGGAGTGAAAAATCTAAAACCCTATTTTTATGGTCCCTAAAATTTTCTAAAGAGGATTGGAGAAGTTGATTATGATCTAGAGTTACCTGAAAGTAGTCAAATTCATAATGTATTCCATGTTTCATGCCTCAAAAAGGCACTTGGGAAGCACATCACTCCTTCCACTGATTTTCCACCACTTGATGAAGAGGGTAAGTTGATTTTAGTTATAGATTCTATCATCAAGTTTTGGTAAAGGAAACTTAGGAGTTGAAGCATCATGGAATATTTGGTTCATTGAAAGGATTTACCTCTTGAGGGTGTTACTTAAGAAGGGGAAACCATCTTGTAGAATCCAAACTTACAATTGCTTGAGGACAAGCAATTTCAAGAAGAAAGGATTGTTGTGTCCCCTTTTCAAGTATGAGTGATTGAAGACCCTTAGCTCAATTCCTAGTTATTTACCATGGGCTAAGGGAAGGAAAAATCAAAGGGGAAATTTTGCTTCTCTTTTTAGGTTGTAAAGGATACTTTTGATATATATTTTTCTAATTATTGACTTAAAATAAGGATTTTTGGATCATGGGTTAATTTAACCCTTAGTGAAGTTATAAGGCATGTACTTTTAAATCTATTCCAAGTGTGCCTCAAAGTGGAGTGCCCCATTTGGGAAGGCATTTTCAAAAGTGAATGATATATAAAGGGGAAGGAGATTCATTTTAGGAGGTTACCATGTTTTTTAATTGAATTTTTATTGAAGATGTCAACCTTATCTAGAAAATTGAAGTTAAGTGGAAAAATTTAATATTCATTTAGGCATATTCATTTAGAGGTTGTAAAAGGGAAAATTTGAATAATTGGTGATTTTTAGGGCTGTAATTAGTGTAGTACAATAATCTGTAGGGTTTATGGATTGAGGCATGGTTGATTGAGACCCTTTAGAGGGTAATGACCCAATTTAGAGGGATTTCTTAGGGTGTCAAACCACCTTGGGAGGAAAATACACATGTTTTTGGGGGTAGATTATTGATATTTTGAAATTTTTTCCATTAGTTGGCATTTATTTATCAATTTTCATATCTATATGTGCATGCAAAAATTAGATTTGAGGAATTTCATGAGCAATGATTTTTATAAAAAAATTGGAAATATTTTAATATTAAAACATTATAATTTGTGCCCAAATATTATATTTCCAAGAATTTTTAATTTAACTGGTTAGGGTTTAATAAAAAAAATCAAAAATTGTTATTATTATGTTAGGTTTTGTGGTTAATTTTTAGATTTTCATAAACTGCCCTAAAAGGGACATTATATTGGATCCCATGATAGGATGATATTTCCTTTTTAAACATTTCCAAAATACCAAAAATAAAAAATAAAAAACTTCAAAAGTATAAAAATATTTTAGTCACCTACATGTTATATTGGCTCCTTAGCATCTATGTGTTGGTTTTATGTTGATGGATGGCATATTTAGTTAATTCTATATACATGTGTGTGTCACACTTATATTTGAAGTTGATATAGTCATAAATAAATACATGATCTATTCTTATTTCATATGATGGGCCTGTTATCACCCAAAATTTCACCCTTGCAAGTTATTTCAAGCCTTCCAAATTTGGGGTAACATGGAGACAATCCAAGGTTGTGGGTGACCTAATATTAGATTAAATATATAGGTTAAAAGGATGGATCCCCTTGATGTATCACTTGGGATCAAAAACTAGTATACCAAATTGATAAGAAAATAGAGAGAAACTTATTCTAATGGAGGTGATGCACCAAATAGTTTGACCACTACCAACCAACTAAAAATGCACATCAACCATGAAACTAAATTGAAATAAACACTACTCCTAATTTGCCTCTCTACATCAATACTTCATTATGGAGGTAGTGAAAGATGCTTAGGCTAAGAAGACTAGTCAAGAGGTCATGAAATGGCACTAATGAATATACAACTCACTCAACCTTCACACTTCACTTAAACACTTTACAAGACCTGTAAAAATGATTTCAAACTAAATATGAATGCTAGAAAAGGAAAACATACCAAAGAAGATCAGCTAATCACTTGGCAAGATCAACTTTTCATGCACAGACATTAAAACTAGTCAAAGAGGTAGGTTAAACTAGAAGTTTATCTTTGATCAAAGGGTTAAAAATTGTTAGGGCTTTGCCATACCCAGTTGGAGTATCCATATATATCCTATCAAGGCTTGATTTAAAGAGAAAAGTGACTAGAAGAGAGAGGGGTGTAGGATAGAGAGGTGATATGTATCCAAAAGATATTTTTTAAAAATGAATGAGTTATGAAACCATCCATCATGTCCTCAATTTAATGTGTTACTCCCCTAAATATGCTTCCCTCTTCCAAGTGGTGTGGAGTTTCATTTGGTTACTTGACACCTTGTCTTCTTCTTCAAAACTACCCCTTCTCTTGGCTTGTGAATGGATAAGTGGCACTCTTCAACATAAATTCATGTTTATTCACATTTTACCCATATTATTTGAAACCTTACACTTGTTTAGGAGTCTTCATAACTGATTCTATGATGATGATCACAACCCTTTATGTGGCTTGAAGCTCAATTTGTCTTATTATACCAATCTTGCCCAAATGGCTCAAAACTTGAGTACACCTTCATCAATGCATTCTCTTCCCATGTATGGAATGTGTGTGTGTGTGTGTGTGTGTGTGTGTGTGTGTGTGTGTGTGTGTGTGTGTGTGTGTGTGTGTGTGTGTGTGTGTGTGTGTGTGTGTGTGTGTGTGTGTGTGTGTGTGTGTGTGTGTGTGTGTGTGTGTGTGTGTGTGTGTGTGTGTGTATCATATCAAACCTGTAAAAACTCATTTGGAAACCTCAATAACTCACCAAGATCTCATTTTGCACCAAAAACTCTCTCTTGGCCTCAAATCCTTATAGCCTTGAAAATAGGTAAAGCTACTTGTGTAGGATAGTGTATAGATGATTCTAGAAAAATAAAGATATTTTTAAGGACCTTTTATCCCCTTAAAGATACATGCCAATTTTAGGACCCAAGTCTAAGTTGAAATAAACTTATTAGCCCATTTTCTCTCTCTAATTATGTCTCCATTAGCCCTCTTAGCCTAGAAATTGAGTTTTGGATCCACATGCATCCCACACATGGGAAACCTAGAGGAGGTGTTTTATTAAATTTACCCATGACCTAACCATAATCCATTCCAATTTTCACCTCTTGAAACCCTATATAAATATGTGAATGATGAAATGGTCAAAATTCTAGTCTAAGTGCTTAAACAGGCTTGAGAAGTAGTTGGAGTGATTTTACAAGAAATTTTTAGGTTCTAATGCTTGGAATAAGTTTTTATATACCTAAAACATCATATAAAAACTTATTACCTTGAAATTTAGGTATCTTGAAGTGTTAAATAGGTATGCATATAGGCTCCTTTTCTAGCACAATGGTGAATTTTTCCTTTCTTGACCCACTTGATGACTTACATAGTTCATTTATCACTTTGGAAGACCTATAGAGGTGAATTTAATATTTTAAAACCTCTATTAATTCCTTTTAGACCCATTCACTAGATTTAGGAACCATTTCATACCCTGTTTCTTCATAAACACACCTACAACCATGTATTTATGAGCAATTCCATATACATATACCTTCCCTCGTGCTAACTACTACTTGAGAAGATTATCAAGGTACATAAAAAGATCATATAAGTAATTTAAAGGATAAGTATTTGAATTTTAGTGTGTTTAAATGTCAAACCTTTCCATCAAATCCTTAACAAGGGTTTTAGTCATGTTTTATTCTTAGGGATTATTCATAAAGATTAGATCCCCATTCTATATCCTAATACCATATGATGGAAGTATAGTAACCTATCCATCATATCCAAATTCAAATTGGCATCATGAAACTTATCTTCTAATATATAATCAAAACTTTGACCTTCTCAAGCTCTTCACAAAATGAAAAGAAGATATCTGAGTGCTTAGTCCTCTTTGTTGATAGTTCATACTATACAAAATATATAAGGAGTCATCAATGCCATAATATTAGAGTTTGAATACATATTCAAAACCTCAAAAATTCATTTTCCACTATTAATTTACCTGTGTGAGTTCACACATGAAGGAGAAGCCTTCTCAAGCCCTGAACATGTTGTGCATAAGCCTAAGGAGTGATTTGAGCCTCAAAAGGCTAGCTTGAAGTTTGTTATTGACCTAATATACCTATAAAAGTTTTAATTACACTTAAAAAATATTTTTTATGTTTTTCCAAATATTTTTACCCCTTTTATGGTCCCATAAATTAATTTAGGTCACCATTGGGGTTTAGAAGCATGATGGTCCTCTTCTCCCTAATGGGCATGTCTTGACAATCTCCTCTCATTATAATAAGTATAAAACTTTTATAATCTCTTAAAAGATACTCCTTCACATTTTTTAGTATTTTAATCCATAAAAATCCTTCAAACCCTAAAAATTATCTCACTTATTCAAACTTAGGCTTGTACATGCATAATTAGGCATCTAGACTATTAGGCTTATTAGAATGAGCTCTCCCTCAAACTATTATAATATCTTGATGGTGATAATATGGGTGGAAACCTTGTTATTTTTTTCATTACCTTTTATAACTCATTTAACTTCTATCTAATTATCATTATTCATTCTCTTCTTTATCTAGACCTATAACAGGCTTATAGGGGGCAACTTGATCTCATTGTATGATGCAATTTTGGGAATAGGATATATTGAATTAGTTATAGTATTATTTGTCAATCCCAAAAATTTAAGTTGTATTAATAAACCTATCTCTTATCTTTGAAGATTCTTGAGTATCCACTCAACACTATACTATTATTATTTTCCCCTCTTGCACAGTAGGTCTATGTGTTCTCTATAGGTGTAAATTGCTACTATGAAATGAATACCTTCTAGGCCCATACTCAAGAAATGAATGATATCACTCGGATATAGTGTTCATGTATAAATATTGACCTTATCTCTACCATTTTAGGCTCCATGCACAACTTGTCCATTTTTTACCTAACTTATTGACATAAGCTTATAGGTCTGTGTTTAAGGCTTCTGATTGCAATGTCCTATGTTTTAGCTTTTCTTAAGACTAGATTTATCCTTTTAAAATTGAAATTTTATTGTATTTTCCACTTAAATATATAAATATAGTGTTTATTAACTCTTAATTTTCCATCATACTGCATAATTAGTCTTCATCCTCTAGGAGAGTGCAACAATCTTGTGTATACATATTGTGCTTTTCTTTGGTGCAAAGCTTTACTTTTAGGGATCTTATTTTAAGTATGAATAATTTTTATGACTTTGAGACATTATTCATTCATTAATTCAACCTTATACATATGAAAACTTCATGAAACTTGAAGGTGACTCCCTACAACTTCATTTGGGCTTGCACCTCAACATACATGGAGATTCTACTTCCTCAAAGTGGTCACACATGCTAAAAAAAATAAAATTAGAATATATAAATTTTATCTAACCCATTATATACTCTAAAAATGTTACTCTTACTTAATTGATATTTAGACTGCATGAAAATTTCATAAAGCCAAGCTAGTGGGGATTTGATTCACTTTTTGACCGCTCGAGCTCTTACCAATTGTTCATAGAGTTGGGGGATTAAATATAAAAATAAATAAAAGTTATTTAAATTCCATTAGGACCTCTATCTATTTTTAATATCCTATCCTCCAACTTTACCTGTACAGCCTATACCATTCACATGAAATTTGACTTTATAGGCTTGTGAAGAGAGTGATGGAGGTTTTGAAGTAAATTCTACATTTTCAGGACCTAAAACTTCATTTAAAGCATTAATATAACCTATTTAATATGAGGATACACTTATAAACTATTTTTTTACCTAAATATGAGCTCTCAAATCTTTACAAGTGCATAGAACTCCCTTTTAAGCATTGAAATACAAAAATTTGACCACTTTCTGGCATCCTGACATATATGAAAGTTATATAACTCCATAAATAACCTTGGTAAGTGTTCTTGTATGGATTTTTATAATTTTTGAGCTTTGACACATGTATAAGTTGGCCAAAAACATCTTTTTCTTTAGATTCACATACCTCAAAGTTTATGAAATACCTTAAACTTTCCATATATGTGTAACATGTTTATGAAAAGTGACTAAGGGGAAAAAATGAATTTGAGGGACACATAAGGAGATATTACACCATTTTACCAAGTCTCATTACACCATGGCATGACTATACCATCACAAGGCCAATGTAAGACATTACCTTAATATTGTTAAATAACCCTTAAACTTTTTTAATAAGGTTTTATAAAGACATTTTGAAGACCACATAAGGCATTACAAAGCTTTGAATAAGTTTAACAAGAAATGACAAGCAATTTTTTTACCTATAGGCATTGGCCTTTTGACCTTGGGGGTCATAATTGGTCAACGGGGCCTTCCCTCTACTCATGTCATGCAGACATTAGGGGCATCTACTTCTCTGATCTTGATACACACTAGTTGTATGGTTCAATGATCACATTTTATTATCATGTTTGATCTTAAATATGTACTGATACACACTGGTTATATGGTTCAATGATCACATTTTATTATCATGTTTGATCTTAAATATGTACTTACACATGCCTTTATCCATGATTACATTTAATACAAGGTAATTTAATATGCTTTACATCTTTTTCCTAGCACATTTGATCCATGTGTTACTATGACATGTTTATGTTGGTTGTTTATGCTTTACTTTATGTACTTCCTTGAGTGTCTTTCCTTGCTATTGTATTCCTTATTTGAGCATTTAAATATGATCATTTTATTTTGGCCCTTGTGCCTATGTATGCTTTCTTTGAGATTTACATATTTCATTGTTTGTTGTATGGACATTTGAATATGTCATTCTTACTTGTATGGACATTTTACTAAATTATGTCCCTTTGATTATGCAGCATTTGAACATGACCCTTATTTTTGGTCTCATTGGACCATTATCTTTTGACTTGATTTTGAGTGCTCTTTTATGTGTGTGTGTGTGTTTTAATTTTGAGTTTATATTGTTATCATCTAGACATTGTCATGATCCTTATCATGCATCTCAAGCCTTCATGTGATCACATTGGTTCTATGCACTTCAATGATATATCTACCTAGACATGTTCCTTATCTATGATATAAGGTTCCATTCATATATTACATAATTGTCTTATCCTTTTGAGGTGGGGTAACACTGGTTCCTATCTTTTCCCTCACTTCAATGGGGGCATATTAATGGGGGAATTTCATAGAGGCATGATCTCCATATTGGGCATAGATTTCAGATTCAGTGGGGGCATGCTTTGAAAGAATGTTTTCCACACTCATTCAGTATTTAGTACTTATATCAATTTATATATTCAATGGGGGCATGTCATATAGGCATGGCTTTCATACATTCACAATTTTTAGATTCAGTGGGAGCATGCTTTTGAATCATGTTCTTCACACCTATTCAGTATTTAGCATCTCTAGATTATGTTACAAGAATGTTTTAGAAACATGTTCTCCACATGGGTACTTATATAGGTTTTTAAATTTCTCCATATATAGTGGGAAACATATTCTCCACACTTATATAGTTTTTTAAATTATCCAAATCCCAAAATTAAATTATTCAAATTCATAGTCATGGTAAAATTCTATATAGTGGTACCATTGTTATACATAGTTTTAAATGTGACATATCTAAGGTACATATGTTATGTGTTTTAACCTTTTAGGACCTAGTGTCTATATATATTATGTTGTTAATGGGGTTGACTATAGTAAATTAGGTTAGAAATATGCAATAAATAATGCCACTAATTTGTAATAGAATTGACTTAATTTAAACTTTCTAAAAATAGTAATAAATAATTAAATAAGTACTTAGCTAGAAAGTGACTAAAATAGGAGATCTTGAGGCTATAGTCTAAGATAGAGGCTAGTATGAGTGTCATAAATAGGATATAGGTATCATAACCCTTTTTGGATAGTAGTTCCCTAATTTTATAGTAGCGCCATGTGGTACTAGTGTCTTTGTTTTAGTGGTAGTGTCCTCTATACATAACTATTTTGAGCTTCAAGGTGTACTTGTGCCTAGGTCTATCAAGCTTGTTCCTATGTGCACAAGTTCTAGATCGCTATAGATGACCTATTTTGATTGATTCTATGTGCAAACCCTAATGTTCTATGTTGTTATGGTATCTGATTGACACAAGTAGTAAAAAATGTTTTTATTGGGATAGGTTGGACATCCTCAACACCTTAATGTGATGATATTTGTATGCATACCAATATTTTGAAGAGGGATCAAGAATAATATAGTTCTCCCTACCTAAGTGGTGGTGCAAGTGAAAGTGAAGCTAGTATGAATGTTGACTTGAGTGTTTTAAATGTGATTGAGATTGGAAACCTAAGTAATCTAAGCTTAGGAATGTTGTAGATGGTTGTACACAACAGTAGGGCAGAATAGGGATTTATAACCTTGATTATGCATAACTTATTCTTAGTTTGTATGTGTAATTTGTATTCAATTTCCATCTAGTGTTTAGAGTGAAAAATGTCATGTATATATACTATTTTGGTCCTTTTGCAGGTCTTAAATGAGGTCTATATTGACCCTAGGTGGTCCTAGATTTGAAAAGATAGATATTGGTATAAAAAAAAGGAAAAGTACAATAGTGCCAAAATTAGGACATTGGTGTCATGTGGTGCTACTATTCCTATTAGGGCACTAGTTTCCAAGTGTTATAACTTATGTCTCTAAGGACTAGGATTTCAAGATGAGGGTCTAGGACTACTTTAGGGATGTCTAGGGACACCTATGACCCACACAAAGACTACATAGTGTGAAAATAGGCCTTAAGATAGGTCTAAGGCTAAGCTAGGGATGGGTGGTCTCAATTATCACTCTTAGCACTCAAATTTCATTTTTAGATGATAACATTTACCCACCCTGACTTTATTCTAAAAATACATCAAAGTGAAATGACTAGGATAAATGAAAAAGAATCATACTTGCACTTACCTAAGAGGTAAAGCCCATGAATCTAGATTTGAGTATGTGAAGCATGCTCCATTATGTGTCTTGTAAATGAAAAATGCATAGATTAATCCTTGTTTAATAGACATCAAAATCAAAAACAAAACTAAGTAAAGAGATAAAATTGTTTAAAGAGATAAGAGAGAGAGAGAGAGAGATAATGAATACACTTCACTGTGTATGAAAACCAATGCATAAACCTAGTGATAACTTATGTGTGTACATGTATATAGTTATTAATTAGTGAATAGCTTGGAATGAGATAATGGATTACTCAATCCCCATGTATGGGTGGCTCAAGAACTTAATTTGGTTTTAACTCCATCATTTCTAACCCTTTCTTGGTAGATCATGACCTATTAATATCTTGGATTAGACTGATGGTGTGTCCAAACTTATCATGTAGGTGGATCAATAATTCAAGTAGGCTATGAATCCATCATTTCACACCCATGTGTATTATATGCATTTGAAACTAAAACTACATGATGTAACTAGAGATGTGTAATTGGAGATGTTGGCTCTATGGCCACATAGGAATATTAGGTGGCTCTGGGCCACTCAAGAATGCCAACCACTACAAATGGATTAAGGCATGAATATATTGTGTAACCTAGAACATGGTCTCTAATGTATACAATGTAGAGAATGACATGGATTTTGGCATTCCATATGATCAACCAGTGTAAAAGTGGGCATATGGAAATAATGTGTCATGCACATGCCTCCAAATCTAATATCTGAGTATATGGATTCTAGATTGAGTTGTAATAATTTGTATCTAAGCATCTAAATTGAAATGAGAATGATCATGGCATGCATTATGCCCCCAATCTACAAAAACTAGTATGAATCTGAGCTAAACTAATCCAAATTGGTAATTTATAAATGAACATGTGCAAACTTGGAATGTACCTACTATCATTTTTTGGCCAATATGGATTTTTTTTAAATTAAGGTTACTGGATAGTTGCACCATATCTTAGAAAGTGGCACCATGTGGCACTAGTGTCTTAATTTAGTGTTAATATCAATTTTTTTTTATTTTTGTACAACTTTAACTGATCTTTATGTCATTGTTTCCCACTATGTTTTCTTAAAACTAATTTTTGTATTTTGTGTTTGTGTGTTGAAAAATATACTTTGAGTGCATTTAGATAACTTGATCTCTATGACAAACCCCTATGAATTTCCTCTCTTTTGAGGGGAGTTATTATACCTATGTAAGAACTATCCTTAAAATAAAAATCTCTATAAAATATGTGTTATCTAGAGCACATATAATATCTGCATAATAAACTAATATAATGTGCATATATAACATCAAAATGTAATATAATCTGAGCATAATTGTGTAATGTGTGATGTATGTTATGTCTAACATCTACAAGGTTGGTAAGATAGATATAAAAATTTATATGAATATCAAATCTAAGTAATAATTGAGTAGATACCTAGGGGATAGGGCATGATGTACATCAAAAAACCCAAGTAGGAAGGGGAGATGCATGAGGTCCCTCATGGCATCTAAAACTAGAGTGCGTAACAAGCAAGAGATAAGTATCATGGTCATGATGCATATAAAAAAGCATACATGAAACACACGAGGCATGAAAATTAGGCCAAGGAGCCACAATATAAGGGATATGGGCACATGTCACTAAATCTAAGAAATTAAGACATACAATGACATGTTCAAATGTCCACATATGCAAAAAACATGCAAATTAGCTTAGAGCCAAATGGAAGGACATGTTCAAATGTATGTATACATAATTAGAAAGGCACACACAAGTACATGGGCACATGTTCAAAGCATACATACAATTAAAAAAGTGGTGTATATCCATAGAGCAATGGCATATTAAAATTCATTCAAATATAAGAAGCATAGAGACACAATTAAGTATAAACTAGGAAAGATATAAATTAAAGTATGCATGAATATATGGTACAAATTTGTATGAGCTAAGATATATATAAGTTGATTCTAAAGTAGTAGTAGTTGTTGGAAAAATATCTAAGTAGATGTAGTATGATCAATATCAATATATAAAAATGCTAAATCTATGATGTAAAGTTTAGAAAGATGTAAACTGACAGTCAAAATTATGTATAGATTGCCCCTAAATGGGCGAATATATCAAATGAATAACCCATGTAACTTTGTGTATACCCCCAGTGGGTAGATAATATCAAATATAGATTGGTATAGTGGACTTGAATCTTGTAACAATATAAAAACACTTGATAAGAAAAAGTGAAGCATATGTAGTATCTAGAAAATATAATAACTATAAACATGGCATTGCATACAATCTATAATTTATGTTTTTAAAGTAAATATTTGAATATTTTTGTGTTTTGGCATGTTGTATTATTTTTTTATTTTATATATATGATTTATGTATAATCAACATGAAAATGAAACTATATATAAGGAACAATAAATGAGTAAAGTATGTATAAGAAGGGAGGAACAATACTAACTGATGAGTCTCATGGGAGACTCACTATTAATGTGGTATGTGTCAAATAAAAGAATAGTGATCATATTGATAATGTGTTATAATGTATGAATTAATTTTTCATTGATGTCATGAAAGTTTCATTGATGTTATTTTGAGTTTTATTCATTATTCTTGAAGTTGAGTTTATGAGCCATGTACTTGAGAGACCTAGTGAGAAGGCATAGGCTTGGTAGCATAATGAGATGAGTAGTATGAGAATTGTGTGAAGAATTTTCATAGTGTGTGAGCATGGTATGATTTTTTATTAAATTATAATTAGGTTTTGAAAATAATTCAAGAGGTTTCAAGGTGTATTCAAGGTCTAATTATGACTGGCAATTCAAGGCCTAATATGCAAAGAGACTTAGTATGGCCTAATGAGGGGTCAAGTTCATTTCCCAAGGTGAAAAATATATTAAGAGGATTTTTAGAGGTGTGAGAGATTTTATCAAGTGTGTTGACCAAGTTTTATGTCAAATCCTAAAGGAGAAAGCATGAAAATTGATTTTGAGGTTTTTTATATGCACAAAATGGGGTGTTAAAAACTCGAGAAGGATTTTCTTATGCTCATTGACACATATAAATTTTGCATGAGGATCAAATCACATCATATTATTTGGGTAATTTTCCTATCTTAAGTTTATTAAAATTGGTTTTGGATTTGAGGGGCAATCCTTTATGAACGATTACTAAGAATGAAAGGCAGTTTAAACCCTCCTACAACTCTCATAATGACTTGATAAGAAATATTTTGTTGTAAATGGATCATAATGGATTGGATGACCTATTATTATGATATTAAAATTTAGATTACTCTTCTAGGTTTCACTAGGTGGCATTGGTCTATTAGAAGACCGAGTGGAAGCTATAGGAAACCCCTTATTTTTCAAAAATTTAATGTAACAAAAAGGGTTGACCAGGTCAAAACATTATAAGATGATGTGTGATATTTTTATATTTTTTCCATGTAATTTTTTGAGTAGGATTCAGACCTTAAATATGCTAAACCAATCATGAAATATGACCTATTGCTAAATAGGTCTAATGAGGAAGACAATGAGAAAAATAGGCAGAAGTGAGAATGAGATTAGGGATGGGTTGCAATGGATTAGGGATGGATCCAAATTCATGGTGTCATTTTTAAATACGTATATCTCATATACACTTTGATTATAGGTTTTTATGATTCTCATATACAAGCAAAATCTCAAAGTGACCTGTGTAACATAGTGAATTTTGTGTAGGGTGAAAACATGAAATTGGTCTATAAGACCAATATTGATATTGAACCTTGTAATATAGATAATCCAAGATGTTATAATGATTATTAAGTATCATTTAAACCCTTTTTAAGTTCATAATGAAAGTGTCTTTTATGATAGCAATGAGGATTTATCTATAGTCAATGAAACAGCTCGTTAATGTTTTTCAAAATATAATAATCATGTGGAATTTACCCAGTTTAGAATGAAAGTGAAGACTTTATAGGCACAATTTGAGTAAGATTCAATCAAGATAAGGACATATCAAAAATTTGGGGAGATTACTATAAATCTCAACAATATTTTGGATATTCAAAGGTCCTTTTATGATGTGACAAGTATTGGCTAAAAAAGAAGAAAAAAAGGAGCCTAAGGAGAGCCAATTTCCAAAAGTCATTAATCACTCAAGGAGTAATAAATATGGTAGAATCAAGACCTATGTAGAAGTGGTCAAGTTTGAATTCAATCATAAACAAGCCAAGAGGGTTATTTCTTCTTAAAAGGATATGAAATTCAATGGTGTATAATCCTATGATTATCAAAAGACAAATAAGGTGAAATAATCATAGTATATAGATTATTTCATTTTTTATTATTTATTTTATGGTAAATTTGGACATGGAGCTGTTGACTATAGATGGAGAAGTAGAATCATGTATTATAACTGTAACCAACAAGGACACATTGAAAAAGAGTGTAATATAAGATCTATAAGGAAAACTATTCATGTTAAGAAGACATGTATTCATGATACTAAAGAATGGATCAAGAAAGCAGACCCTATGGGTAAGATGAAAGAGAAGCAAGAATCTAGAGGAAAAGAATATATGATAACCCAAACTACCTTTCATACTCAGAATGAAGACTTGAAGTGGTACATAGACAATGGTTGCTCAAGTCATATGACAGGAGATAAGATCAAATTCATCACTTTGAAGAAGAATTCCATAGGTTTAGTAAGGTTTAGAGATAACACATCTGATAATATGGTTGGCAAAGGTACTTTGAGATTGGACAATGGGAATACTAAGATAGAAAATTTATTGTATGTTGATGGCTTAAAATACAACTTGTTAAGTGTAAGTTAAATGTGCACCCAAGCTTATTCCCTAGATTTTCATGACAAAGGATATGAGATAAAGAGAGAAATATTAAGAAGGTTGATTGCCAAAGCCAAGAAAACTAAGAACAATCTATATGTACTAAACAAGATCACAAAAGAGAAGTGTTTTATAATCAAGGTACATGAAATTTGTCTATGGCATAGAAGGTTACATCATATGAACTTTTATAATCTAGTCAATATCAGCTCCAAGGGATCCATGAAGAACATGCCCAAAATTTATAAACATGTAGATGCTCTTTGAAAGGCATGTCAATATGGTAAGAGAACTAGGAGGAGATTAAAGTCTAAATAATACTCTACTACTAGACCTTTAGAACTAATTCATACTGATATATGTGGTCCTACAAAGATTCAAACTATTTAAGGTGATAGCTACTTCATGTTGCTTATAGATGACTTCACAACAATGACTTGGGTAAAATTATTGAAGGATAAGTTAGAAACTCTAGGTAAGTTCAAAATTTTCAAAGATTTGATTGAAAATGAAATGAATGTGAAGTTCAAGTGTCATAGGTCTGACAAAGGAGGAGAATTTTAGTCAAATGAGTTTGATGAGTTTTGTGAGGTTAATTGAATAAGAAGATAGTTCTCAGTTGTTATAACACCTCAATAAAATGGGATGGTTGAAAGAAATAATAAACAGTTCAAGAAATGGCAAGGACCATGTTAAATGAGCCAAAGTTGTCTAATGGCTACTAGAGAGAAGTTATGACTACTGAAGTTTACACTTTGAATAGCAAACAATTAGGATCAATGGTGATAATAATCCATATGAGTTATGGAATGGAAGACCTATAAGTGTTGAAAATTTTAAGATATTTGGGAGTAAATGTTATATCAATGGAGATGATGAGGACTTAGGCAAGTTTGGCTCATGGTTTGATGAATGTATTTTCATGGGATATTCATTAGTTAGTGTTGCCTATAGATGTTACAACAAAAGGTTTCAAGAGATAGTAGAGATCACAAATGTGAAGATTGATGAGACTAATAAATCATATTCTCAGTTAAATAATGATAAGGGAGAAATAGAGATAGATGAGAATGAAGATGAAATTGAGGAGAGAAAGGACTCTAAAATTCCTTTTAGGTAGATTCAAAAGGATCATCTTGAATCTTAGATCATTAGAAACAAGAATGTAGGTATACAAATAAGGAGAAGAATGGTAAGTGATGTTAATCAAGATAATACTACCTTATTTTCCAAATTTGAACCTCAAATATATGTAGAAGCAAGTGAAGATAATTTTTGGATAGATGCCATGAATGAGTAGTTAAATCAAATTGAGAAGAATGAGACTTGGGAGTTAGTACCTAGGCCTCAAGACAAAAATATCATTGGTACAAAATGGGTGTTCAAAAAGAAGTTGAATTAGAATGGAGAAGTCACCAAAAAAAAGACTAGACTAGTATGAAAAGGATATTCTCAAGTATAAGGAGTGGACTTTGAGTAAACTTTTTATTTTGTATCAAGGTTAGAGGCTATTAGGATGTTTATTGCCTATGCAGGCATCAAAGGATTTAATATATACCAAATAGATGTCAAGTCAACTTTCCTAAATGGGAACTTAGAGGAAAAAGTATACATTGAGAAACTTAAGATTTTTCTATTGACTGATAACAAAGACTATGTAGGTGGAAGAAGGCACTCTATTGTCTCAAACAAGCTCCTAGAGCTTGGTATGCAATACTAAACAAGTATCTTTTGGACTAATGTTTCAAGAAAGGAGTTGTAGGTAATAACCTATATATCAAGACTATAAATGACCATCAGTTTATAGTATTAGTCCATGTGGATGATATAATCTTTGGTGGAATGAATTCGAGCATGACCAAGGCCTTTATAGAGGTGATGAAGTTAGAATTTGAAATGTCTATGCTTAAATAACAATCATTCTTTCTTGGAGTTCAAATTAGTCAATCTAAAAAAGGTATGTTCATTTCACAAGTCAAATATATAAAAGAGATGTTAAATAAGTTTGAGATGGAATATTTCAAATTTCTAAGTACACCTATGGTTACAAGATGTAATCTAATCAAGGAGGATGAATATTAAAGACTCAATCAGATAAATTATAAATCAATGATTGGGAGTTTATTGTTTACCACTGCCTTTAGAACTAACATCATGTAAGGAGTAGGTCTTTTGGGAAGATTTCAAATATATCCTAACTAAATTCATCTATAAAAAGTTAAGAGGATACTTAGGTATCTCAAAGGAACTATGGAGTATGGATTATGGTACCCAAAGAGCAATAAGTTTGACCTAGTAGCCTATATAGATACAGATTGGGTTGGGAGTCTAGACAATAGAAAGAGCACTAGTGGAGGAGCCTTCTACTTAGGTAAGTGCCTAGTATCATGTATAATCAAGAAACAACCATCAGTGTATTTATCTATTTGTGAGGCTGAGTACATTATATTAGCTTCATGTTATGCTCAGGTGTTATGGATGAGATAAACCTTAAGAAACATAAGGTGGAGTTTGATGGTCCTAATCTTATTTTTTGTGATAATACTAATTCCATAAGTATTTCAAAGAATCATATCATACATTCAAGGACCAATCACATCCCTATCAAGTATCATTTCTTAAGATAACAAGTAAGTGAACAAATTATTAGCTTGAATTTATATCTACCAAGGATCAAATTGCAAAAATTTTGACTAAGCCTCTTCTAAAGGCTACTTTTAAACATATGAGACAGGAATTGGGTATGGTTCATATTCCTATTAGTCACTAAGCAAGTCAAAGTGATAAAGGAGAGATAATAAGGAGGTGCTTTAGCTCCAAAAGTAGGAAAGAAGTGCACAATCTATGAGGTCAAATAGGGAGTCATATCAGTTTGTCAAGAAGAAGATGTTTGAGGTATGCAATGAGATAGGTGGAGCTTATTGATATGATCTTTCATTCCTATCTATTGATTTATGTTTCAATTAGTTATTTTTCATTAATTTTAAAGGGGGAGATTGACCTATATGGGGGAGATGTATCCCAATAAGAGAAGCTTCTTTGAATGATTACCATCAATTAGTGGTTCCCATCAATGACGAAGTGGGATATTATTGAGAATGTGTTTTAAGATATGCATTAAGTTTTCATTGATATCATGAAAGTTTCATTTATTTCATTTTGAGATGTCTTCATTTTTATTGAAGTTGAGTTCATGAGCCATGTACTTGAGAAACCTAGTGAGAAGGTATAGGCCTGGCAGCATAATGATATGACCAGTATGAGACTTGTGTGGAGAATTTTTTTAGTGTGTGAACATGGTATGATTTTTTATGACATGATAATTAGTTTTTGAGAATAGTATAATAGTTTTCAATGTGTATTCAAGGTTTAAGTATGACTGGTAGTTCAAGGCCTAATATGCAAAGAGACCTAGTATGGCCTAATGAGGGGTCAATTCATTTCCCAAGGTGAAAAATATATTAGAAATATTTTCATAGGTTTTTGATATTTTATCAAGTGTTTTGACCAAGTCAGGTCAAATCCTAAAGGATAAAGCATGAAAATTGATTTTGAGGTTTTTTGTGTGCATAGAATGAGGTGGTGTAGACTTGAGAAGGATTTTGTTGTGTTCATTAACATGTGAAACATTTTCATGAGGATCAAAGAATCTCATTTTATTTTTTTAATGGTCCTATCTTCAATTTATTAACATTGGTTTTGGATTTGAGTGTAAATCCTTTATGAATGATTTCTAATAATGGAAGGCAATCTAAACCCTCTTAAAAATTTCATAATGACCTAATAAGAAATATTTTGTTATTAATGGATCATAATTGATTGGATGACATATTTTTATGATTTTAACATGTATAGTAATCTTCCATGCTTCTCTAGGTAGCATTGGTCTGTCAGAAGAGTGAGTGGAAGCTACATAAAACCCCTTATTTTTCAAAATTTTGATGTAGTAGGAAGGGTTGACTAGGTCAAAGCATGAAAATGGTTGTATTATTATGTGTGAAAATTTTAATTTATTACCATTTAAGTTTATAATCATGTTTTATACCTTAAATATGCTAAACTGGTCATGAAAATTGACCTATCACTAAATAGGTCTAATGAGGAAGACAACGATAAAACTAGGCAGAAGTGAGAATGAGATTAGGGATGGGTTGAAGTGGATTAGGGATGGATTAAAATACATGGGTTAATTTTTAAATACCTATATCTCATTTCAAAATTTATTATAATTTTTTATGATGCTCATATATAAGCAAAATTTTGTTCTCAAAGTGACCTATCTAACACAGTGAAGTTTGTGTAGGGTGAAAACATGAGATTGGTCTAAAAGATAAATATTGATATTGAAACTTGTAATATATCTATTTAAATAATTTTTAATGATTTTTAATGATCATATAAACCCTCTATAATTTCATAAAAGTGTTCTCACATATCTTTTAAGACTTGGTTTTCATGACTGTGTTTTCAGAGCTACAGGTAGTTTTTTATGTGTAAGTGAGAATGATGTTCCTGAGTCTTTTTGCATAGATTTGAGGAATAAAATTTACATAAATTTGTTTTATATGTCTCATATTTTTTTTTAGTTGTATTTTTATGCATGAAAAACCCATATGAAGGTATGAAAATTCAAAGGCCCGGGTTTTTGCAGCCTGTGTGTACTTATGAGTGAGCATATTAAGAGGATTAGTTTGAGGTATTTTTCCCTATATTGTGAAATATGATATAATTTTTAATTAAAATTAATTCATGTATTTTATATCCATGTTTTTTTTTGATTTATATGTCAAAGTCAAGTGTATGATTCAGTTTTTCAAGATAGACTTTCTAGTAATAAGAAGGCCTAATGGCGAGTAGACCTAATTGTGTGGTTCAAGGAGTGAAATGAGATAAATGGTGTTGGGGACCTAATGTGAGATTATCAAGGGTATAATTTAAGTTTTTATTAATTTTTTCACATGTTTTTTGAGGCTTATGATGTTTCAATATGGTCAAGATGAAATGTGTGCCTTGAGAAGGCCTATTTTTATTAGGTCTCTATTAGGCCTAATAGTGTTTTTGGCACTTAAAGGTAATGACCAACCTATATAGTGGTTTTTTCACTTATTAAACATGTTTTTTATCCATTAAAATATTTATCCAAGTATGTATAGGTTCTTGGCTGACCAATATGGGTGAGATCAAGAGTCAAGTATAAAGAGAAGGTCTAATAGACCTAATTTGACTATTTAGAATATTAAGGATATGAACAAATGATTTAGAGTTTTGGAAACAAGATATAGGGTTTTAAATCCTTAAAAATGTGTTATAAATATGTCATGAAATTATAATAATGTTTCTATATGTGATTATCAAGGTCATAAGACCTAATTCTGCCAAGGAAAGGGCTAGTTGAGCGAGAAGGCCTAACAAGCTATTTGAGAGAGATAAAAGAGTGAGAAGAGAAAAAGAAGGTGGTCATATTTATTTGAGTGATAAATAAATGTTAAAATGTGATCAAAGGTTCAAGGTATTTGATTTGGTTTTGAGTACCTAGGGGGTCGGTGCCTCCTTATAAGTTGGTGCTTATTAAAGGACTAGTTGAGTTAGTCCTTGACTAGTGAGGGGTCGGTGTTCCTTGTGGGGTTTATGCCTCACTAAAATTTTGATTCATTAATTATATGAATATGTTACAATCTATGTTTTATTCATTTTTATCCCCCATGAGTGTTTCCCACATATATCTTGTGTTCATGTTTTATGTTTCTACTTCATGCTCATAAGAATGACTGATTATGTCTTTCTATTTCTCTAGATCTATTTGAATGATTAATGGATCATATATGGAATTAAAATAATATTTTTCACATTGATTCACCTCCTCTATTTTTTTGGCTTCCAAAAAATCATGCTTGTTATATGAAAAGGTAACTAATGTCCTATAACCTATTATATTGAGTGATTTATAGTTGATACTACCTATGAAGTGGTATTAGGAATATGTGAAACTAACTATGGTGTCATGTAAACTATAGGGGTATCAGGGACCCATCTAGTAGAATATGTTATAGCTAGCATATATTCCTTATGTTGAAAACCCTAAGAACTTAGCAATACTAATCTTAGAATAAAAGGAGTAGAGTGAGGCCCTTTATAATCTAAAACATATCTCTGATACAGGGGTCTCTCTAATAATCATATTTATGGGAGAGAGTGTGTACATGGTAACACTATAGGAGTAGACCTCACCTGCACTAGTGGCTCAACTAAAATTTATGGTGTATTAATCATAACTATGATTGAAGCTATAAATAGTAACTACATTGTGACTTCTTATGGGATAAGTAGAGGATACTCATATGAAAGACCCTAAAATATGATCACCTAATTAGCATGTATATATTTGAGGCATCTATGCATGATGGATAGGATGGATCATAGTTTTTGTATCCATGTCCTACCTAATAACATGCCAAATGTTATTTCATTAGGTACTACTAAGAATCTAGTGGCCACATGTGCTTGTCAAAATTGTAGTGAAAGAACAATCTCCCTAATGAAGTTCTAAACTTAGCCACTGAAACCATGAATAACTAAGTTGGTAGGAGAAATATCCTACTCTATAAACCCCATATGTTTTATAAGTGTGATAGTGCACATGTTAATACTTGACCCATTTTCAAACATAACATTGAATAGGATAATGATCTATGTAGGCTCATATAAATATTACATATAAATCTAAATCATCATCAACAATCTCCTACTTTGAGATAGTGATGAGTGGTTTAGTTGGTACTATAGTATGTTACACATCAATGATATTGTGTAGGGGTGTTCAACCTCTGTAGTAATGTGATATGATACCAATGGTGGATGTGAATGATACATATAATAAACACCTTAATTTTCCCAAACTCATTAGCTATATGCTTTGGAAATGGATCTGAGAATATTTTCAATGCCTTAGATTTTGTTTGTTGAACTTTGGGTGCTTTTGTGGGTGTGCCTAAATTAATTATGTTTGCCTCTATCAAATCTTGTATCTTATGTTTCAAGGTGATGCATTGGTTTTTAGTATAGCCTGGTACCCTATGATATTCATATAATACATTAGAATCATATCTTTTAAAAGAGGTCATGTCGTATCAACCTCTTTTATGGGAGGGAGAGATATGACATTGCATTCCAATAGCTTCTATAAAACATGTGTTGGTGATTCTAGTAGGTTGGTGAAAATTCTCAATGGAAGAGCTGATAAAACCAAGTAAGGAGATGGCTCTAAAGTTGTGTTAACTTTGGACGTTAGATCACTCTTGCTTTCAGTGGCCCTTAATTTTTATGAAGGCTTACTATAACTCTTAGTAGTTGATCTTGATCCACTAGTATAATTTAGTTTACCCATAGAGATAACCTTGACTTTCCTTTCTTTAATTGTGTGGCATAAATCTGTGAAGGTTGGAAACTTCTTGAACAAGATAATTTCATACAATGTTGGTAGTAGGCTCTATTTGAATATGTCTTATATCTCTCTATCTATCATGGGGCTAGTCATCTTTGACAATATAGTTTTATATTGCAAGACATATTCTACAATAGGTTTATTGGATTTTTTCTTTAGTTGTGCTACTTGAGCATATGTGATATTATCACTAATGTTAATTGGGAAGTGTGTTAAAAAAATATTTTCCAATGAATTGAATGCAATGATAGACTGATTCAGAAAATCATAGAACCACTGTAAGGCATAGTCCTTTATACTACATGGGAAAAATTTAGTGACAAGATAATTATTGGACACATAGTCTAAACATGCTACGTGAAAATATTTTAGATGGTGATTTGGTTCACCTTTACCATCATACAAGGTAAGCTTAGGTGCCATGAATCTAGATGTCAAAGGATTTTTCACTATGTGATGTGCCAAAGGTGTATGTAAAAGAATATGAGAATCCAAGGCATGTGATGGCCTAGTATCACCTTGTTCAATATGTAACACCTTAGCTTTCATAGAATGAATCTCATGCATAAGGTATTGTACATATTGAGAGGAGGAATTAGACATAGGATGTGTTTCCATTATTGAAGGTTACCAAGTTAAAACAAATTGTCGTACAAGTTGAGTTGCCCCCAAAGTAGGTGTAATGATATTGTTATCTGGGGGAGTAGAATATTGAATATTATTTGATTTTTTCTTTATTTCCATTATGTCTTTTATAATCTATGAATGATCATGAGTTTGTTCTTAAAGTTTTTCTCTGAAACTCTATAAAATCTCATCCTTATTAACAATAGATTTTCATTAAGTGGGGGGAGAGTGTCATGATTTGCATCTTGTGTATTATTTTGATATTGATCATATTTCTCATCTTGTAATTTATGATTTCAATATAAAAGAGTGTTAGGCACAAATTTTTCAAGTGGAGATGCATATACATGATAAACACTAGCATATTCTGAAGACTTTGAACATGTAATTTAATTTACCAATAACGTGACCTTTTAAATTAATAAATAATCTTGATTTTGTAATTCTAATATTATCTTTCTCATACTAATAATTTGATCTCTTAGAGTCTCACAAGTTCAAACCCTATTTTATTTGATTGAACATATAAGCACACACCTTGAAGGGGAGAGGTAGAGGCATAGATAGGCAAAGTATGGGCATAGGTAACAATAGCATAAGTCACATCATCTCATGGATGAGTGATAGAATGGACTTAGTTAGAGGGAAAGTAGCTATCACCCTCATGGGGATGAGGAGGAGAAGGATATTCTTTCATGTGCATATGATATGACATTGAAGCTTGAAACATGGTTATTAAGATATTCAATTTATAGATTAAGCCCAATAAACTATATTGTAATTAATCCTCTATATATATAAATACTCATTTCTTAATTGTTCCACATAAGAGAACAATAAAATGCTAGAGATAGAATGAAATATGACATAAATTTTAACTGATATAAATCATTACATACATATGTGTTTATGTCATCTTTGAATTCATTCCAAATGAAAGGAAACAAGCATGTACAGGAAGCTAGAAAATTTTGTATTAAAAAATGATAAATATCATATGTCATTATTATCATGATTATATGAAATACAAATCAAAAATTATAGGGATCTAAAATCTAAGTGTGGGTCTTACAAGGCTAAATACACAAAACCTACGGTTATTTAGGGTTAAGGTTTGTGAAATATTCAACTTAACTCAGTTTCACCAAATGTTTTAACCTTTTATGACTTAATATTTGTAAATTATATGTTTTTAAGGGGACTGAGTATATTAAATTAGGTTATAACATACATTAAATATAACCACTAATTTTTAATAGAATTGACATAATTTAACCTTTCTAAAAATAGAAATAAATAATGTAAACAAGTATGTAGCTGGAAACTGACTAAAATGAGAGATCTAAAGACTATAAACTGAGATAGATGTTGCTTTAAGTATGGTAAACATGATCCAAGTGTCATAACCCCTCCTAGATAGTAGATCCCTAATTGGATAGTAACACCATAGTGTCCCTATTTTGGTGGTAGTGTCTTATGCACAAAATTGTTTTGAGCTTCTAGGTGCAGTTGTATCTAGGTCTATCAATCATGTTCCTATGTGCATGAGTTTTGGATCTATATAGATGACTATTTTGATTGATTTTATGTGTAAACCCTAATCCTCCTATTGTTAGGTCATCTGGTTGACATAAAAATTAAAGTGTGTTGTTAATGGGGTAGGCTAGACATCCTCAACACCCTGATGTGATTAGAGTTACCTACATACCAATACTCCAAAGACAAATCAATTCTGATGTAGATCTCCCCACCTAAGTGTTGGTGTAAGTGCAAGTGAAGTTAGTGTGAATGTTTGCTTGAGTGTTTTGAATGTGCTTAAGATTATAAACCTAAGTAATCTGAGCTTATGAATGTTGTAGATCATTGTATGCATAAGTAGGGTAGAATAGGGATTGATAACATTGATTGTGCACAAATTGTTTTGAGTTTATATGTGTAATTTTTATTTGATTTCCATATAGTGGTTAGAGGGATAAAAGTCATGTTTATATATTATTATGGTGCTTGTGCATATCTTTAAATAGGTCTAGGCCGACCCTAGGTGGTCTTAGATTTAAAAATATATTAATTGGTATAAAAAGGAAGGAAAAGATAATAGCACCAAAATTGGGACACTAGCACTATGTGGCACTATTGTCCCTATTATGATATTAGTGTCCAGGTGGTATAACCTGAGGCATTAAGGACCAGGGTGTCAAGATGAGGGTTTAATACTACTTTAGGGATATCTAATGACACCTATGACCCATACGAAGGTTGGATAACTATAAAAATATACTAAGATAGGTCTAGGGATAAGTTAGGGATGGTTGGTCTCAAGTAGCACTCTTAACAATCAACTATAATTTTTAGGTGATTTCACTATGCAATTTGTGCATGATTTTTTAAAATCTAAATTAGTTTTATATTTTAAACTGCTTTTATGGATTGTTACCACATCATATACTTTTATGTATTGATACCCCAATCAAAATTTTACAAACTTTATTGAGATAATATATAGTAGTAGTTGGTTCTCTTTTTGATATGGTTGAGGTGATTAAATCACACAATCTTTCCAAGTTTTGAGGCTGGACTTGATTGTATCATCTAACCTCACCAAGTTATAAGTATCATCAATTTTCATGGTTGAGCTAATCTCAAATGCTAGGTGGTAACTCACCTTTTCTCTAATGTTAGGGGCCTCTCTCTCTCTCTCTCTCTCTCTCTCTCTCTCTCTCTCTCTCTCTCTCTCTCTCTCTCTCTCTCTCTCTCTCTCTCTCTCCTTGGATATTTTCACTTTCAATATTTATCTATATTAGTCATAATATTAATTTTAAATCCTTACAATGATAGATATTTTTCAAATCAACTTTCCAATAAGTAAGGCGCTTACATTGACAAACAAGTGTAATCTAAAACCTTACTCTTTTAATTTTAATCTATTTCAAGTAATTTAAATTATATATGCACTAATTATATATAAGGTAAATCACTAGAAAAGGACTCAAGTTAGGCACACACAAAGATAAGGTGTGATATACACACCTAAGGTTCACATTCCTTTCCTTTAAAATATCACTTTCATTACTAGATTAAAAGGGGGGATGTAGAAGATATTTATGGATTATATAGAACCTCAGTCTTGTATACTTTTCAAACTCAAACCTTGGTTGTTCCTCTAAGTTATTGACCCTTTCCAACTTTCACAAGTCTTTTGTTTACTTTATCTTATGCCCCTTATCCTATATCTTAGTCTATCCAGTCTTATGTTGATGACCCAGGCCTTCAATCTTACCTAGAATGCTTAAAATATACTTATCTTCTGCCTCTATAAGTTATGATCATGTACCTACTTTCCTACTCCTTGGATACTAACATCTATGATAAACACTAACATCAATTCTAATGTCCTAACTCAACACAAGTGTTCAGTGCCCTAAAGTCATATTTTTCAAATGAAATATATCCTAATTGTCGAAAAAAGTGATATAATGTGATTTACTTCTCTAGAGGGGGCAATACAAATATAATATCAACCTTCATTCATTCCTCACCTATTTAAATGGTAAAAATACCTAGCATTTGAATAAAAGATCATTCAAATAATATTCAATTGAGTAAAGCTTCCCTATTTTCTCTTATTTCCATATCAGTCATAGGGACAACACATCTACAGGGATAAATTACTGAAGGATCAACCCAAGAACTTAATTTTCTAAGTTACAATCTAGGTCAATGTTGTACTTACTTTGTACATATTGCATGATTCACACACAAGACAACACATAGGTGAGAACTACATCAATATAAGGCCCTCTTCAAAGTATTGGCTATGTAGACAACTCTCATTGATAAAGGAGTCTTTTGGGTTAGCTTGACACCATATTCCCTCTAACCCATTTTTAACCAATGTCACTATGAAGATGAATAATTAGGGTTTTGAAAATTCATGAAGAGCAATAGTTTATGACTTAGATCTAAATGTACCAGAGCAAAGGTGAAGACAAACCCAGAAGCATCTAGGTGGTCTCATCCTTTTTCAATAGGTATTACATATAGGATACTTATGTTAAACCTAGATAGTAGTGTTAATGTAATCATCCTATGATGATGTTAGTATTTATAGCTCCAGAAGCATCGAATCTAAAATCTAATGATTGTTACAAAATCTCCTTCTAGTCTAATTTTTGCCTATTCTAGATACAACACGATGTTAGCATCAGAACCAACTACGTATATTACATATTTATAATTTCTATATATAGCTTATTTATACTTTCTATATTTAGCCTATTCTCAACATAATAAATTTAATGTATGTGTATATCTAAGTTTGGCACCCAATTGGCTTACTGTATATCCAATATCACTCTTGTGCATTTCCATTTATATATACCCCTTTTATATTCTAGGTAACCTCAACCTAGAATCCATTTTAGGGTTAAACAACATGTTATAGGTGTAATTAGTGCATATAATCTAAAAAATGAATAATTGAAATTTATTTTAAAGAAAAGAGAGAAATGAAGGATTACACATATGTGTCGATGCAACCATGTTTCCCCTTAATAGTTTACTTTGGTAAATATGCTTCCTATCTAAAGCATTGGAGAGAGATTCACAACTAAATCATGGAGATGTGAATAGGTGAGTTGTAGGGTGATCATGTCCCCAATCCAATATAAAGGTGAGTTGTGCCAAGTCCATTGAGAGCTCATATAATCTCAATCACATAATTCTAGTGTATCATAATCTAGACAATCTCACCTGAGTCAAATGGTATAATCATATAAACTTTTAATAATATAATACAAATCCAATTCCATCGTGGGTACCAAATCTCAATCACACTAATAAAATAAGCCAAATATTATAGTAGATAAAAGCTAAAACATTACATCTTGGTACCTATTCAATGCATGGATATTGTGTATAATCTAAAAATGTATCTATAATTTAGTGCATTTTCATGGCATATGCAAGTCAAATGTGTCTCAAGTTGAAGAATCTATTAAAATGTAAACTCTACTCTATAAAATATGTATAATATGTATCACAAATCTAAAAATTCCTATCCCAAATATATTGTGTATATCTAAATCATGTAAATTGAATCAAATTCTACCAATTTTACAAATTGTATGTATGTGTAATCATGTCTCTATGGCATGCCCCCACTGATATGATTTTAATTTTGAGGTGAGGGGAATGAAAAAGTGATAGTCACCTTATCTCAAAATAATAAGACAATTATGTTATTCTTATGTGAATAATGTAGTAAAAATAATAAAGTATTATCATGTTGAAGTAGATATACCAATGAAGCTCATAGTATGCATACATAAAAATCCCTCAAATTCATGATGTGAATCATGGCAATGTCTAGAATATAACAAGCTTAGCAAATAGTCAATCACACATGCAAGATTACTCCAATGTCATGCAAAAATGGGTCTAAGGACATCACAAATAAGAGGTATGCTCAAATGTCACACACTCAAGGTGAGGACATATGTAAATGTCCACACACCAAATAAATAAACAAGATTTAGAGCATTGTGGCCAAAAATCAAATGACATGTTCAAATGTTCCACAAGAAAGATAAAGAAACAAACAAAAATTACACTTCAGTAATCCATGCGAATAGATAAATTAAAATACATAGAAGTAACTAGCATAAGCATGTCATATTAGTCTCTACATACATATGTTAGATGAATGTCATGTAAAATAACATAATAAGTACATTGTGTAAAATAATAACATGAGTATAGGCATGTGAAAATGTCAATATATAAACTCAATATGATAATGTAAATGATCATAAAATAATATAACCTATGTCAATCATGATCATATAAAATTAATATGCCCCCAACGTAGAGTGTCACACGTGAAAATGAAAAATCCAACATCTACATGCTCATGTATTATGGATCTCATGTATGTCTATTTCACACTCAAGTACCCATGAAATAAATGTGTCTATAGGAATAATATGTTATCTACTAACATAAATTAAACAATATATGCAAAAGCTAGTAAACATGTGAAATGTTTAATATTTTTGTTTTATTTGAATATTTTTGTATTTTCTTAAAATTTTGAATTTTTTGAATTTTTTTAAAAAAAATAAGTGTAATATTTATGCAAGTGCATAATGTTCATTAGTATCCTAATGTTTTTCCCCTCAAGTGAAGCTAGGTTTTATATACCTTTGGCTAACCTTTTAGTAACTGCAAATGGGCCTAACCAATTTGGTTTAAACTTCCCTTTTTATCTTTTTCTATAGTGGTATTCTTTTGATTTTCTTTTAATACCAAATCACCTGGATTAAACTCATGTGGTCAAACCTTCTAGTTATATGCATGTTTATTATAATCTTGATAAGCTTGTAAATGCTCAGTAGCCTATATAAACTTTGCACTTAACTATTCCAACTAATATAATCATTTTTCATTGTATTAATTGTCTTGAATAATATCCTTGAGAGAAACCTGTAAATATGGGATTTCAAGCTCAACTAGTAAAATTGCCTCTATATCATAAACCAAAGAATAAGATGTGGCTTGAGTATGGGTATGAACTCTAGTATGTTATGCCCATAAGGTGTAAACCATCTATTAATTCTAATCTATATTGTATTTTTCAACTATTTTTCCTAGTATCTTAACAATAGTATTATTTTTTTGCTTTTTCCTACCCATTACCCTTAAGGTAATATGGTGTGGAGAATGTATTTTTGATTTTATATTTATTTCAAAAATGCTTCATTGTTTTATTCTTAAATTATGACCCATTATCTATAATAATAGTGGAAGGTAAACCAAACCTAAAACTAATATTTGTCATCAAGAATCTTCATGTCATCTCCATTGATAAAATCTAGTAGAATTTCTTTTACCCATTTGGTAAAATATTTAGTGGTTGTAATGATGAATTTATGACCTCATGCTAATACTATCTTTATTTTTCCACTCAAATCAAATCCCCAAAGAGAAAGTGGTCATGGTGAAATAATCAACTGTAATTCATGAGACAATGCATGATTTAAATTGTTATATCTTTTAAATTAGACACATAATTTAGCATTTTTTATACATTCATGTTCTATTGTGGGCCAATAGTAACCATTCTTTAATAATTTTGGGCCATTACTTTTCCACTAAATTTTCCCCCACACTCACTGTCATGCATCTCTAAAAGAGTGGTTTGTGATTCTTATTTGTTTAGACATCAGAGTAATTGCCCATCAAAACCTATTTTGAACAAAACATTTTCAACAATAACATATTGAAGTGTTTCCCATTGTAGTCTATGTTTTTTTGTTTTAAGTAAAATGATCTTGTGCAAATACCAAGTAAAGGACATTGTATATATCATTTGTAACATTTTGTATTTATTACATTGTGTGTGGTTACTAGAACTAATAAATAATCCATTTTATCTAGTGTAAATTAAGGTTGACATAATTGTCATATTATAAAATTTATGAAATCATCATTAATATCTATGGCATTAATGATGTCATACTAGCCATTACATAAGCATGATGATTATCCTTAAGTGGGATATTGTCAATACAAATGTCTCAAATGTTTATTTCAATCAGTCTAGCATTTCTTTGTATAGAATCAAATATTCTTCTTTTGTTTGAAAATGATTTTTAATTTGATTAACAATTAATTGGGAGTCACCATAAACCTAAATATGCCTAACATGAAGTTTTTGTGTGATATACAAATTGATGATGATTTTGGGTTCACCCGATGTTTAACCCTTTTTGGGATTATAGGTTAGGGGAGAGTAGCTTAATCAAATGGGAATAATTTACTCTAAAAATTAGGCCAATTAATTAATTTATATTTCATTGATATTTTGATAGGAAATATTGAATCTAAGAATATGCCAAATATAGAAAGTACAACATTCAATATTCTAATAATAGAAATACGAAAGAGAAATTGTAATTAGATTTTACACTAAAGCACAAGAAGATCTAAGTAACTTAAGTGTACAAATATATTTTATGAATATTTTGATCCAATCATTAAATTCTAAAAATTAACTTTTTATTAGCACAGACACTTGCATCACCCGTGGACACTTGAGTCGATACTACTATATGGGCCTCAATGCATTTGTCCTATGTAGAGTATTAACTATCAAATAAAATTTCCACCTATATCTTTATAGGTTTTCTATTGCCTTTAAAATTATGTGTTCAAATCACATGCATTGTCTCTCAATATCAAAATATATCTTAAACCCTATATCCTCCTCTTAGATCTTGTCACCTTACCAAAAAATGGGTTTGTGGGTTCACTAATTCAAGCTAAACTCAAAGAACCCTCTATCATTGAGAGTTGCCTACATAGCTAATACTCTAAAGAGGGACTTAAACATATGTAGTTTTTCCCTATGTGTTGGCATATGTGTGAACAATGGTGTAGAATATTATATGCAAGTGCATGTAGTGATCTAGCTTTTAACTTGATAAATATGGACCATACGCTGATATTTGAATGATTCAAACCTATAATATGACTAATCCTATGATCAATATTAAAATAATAAAGAATATGGTAGAATAGTTTAGTTATGCAATTAATATTCAATAGTATAGTGTAAGTTTGATAGGTTCTTACCAGTTATTTTCTAGATGAATAATGAGTTGGCTTTAACTTGTATTTATACCACCTAGTTTGAAATTTTCATCATGGAAGGGCTAATTAAACATAATAGGTTAACCCGTACATATCAAAATATTTTCAAAATTCAGTGATTAGAATGCACGGACACTTGTGTTCGATAATCAACAGTAGCACTGATGCTATTATCCAAGTTTGAATGCAATTATCTAGGAAAATATAAGGTTTCCATAGCTCTATATTATCATTTTCAAACACAATTCCCCCAAGAGGGTTTTATCATTTTCCATCAATATTTTTTACTATTTTTTTCATACTAATCAATTATGCATTTGTGTACCTAAGACTAGTAAACAACATCATAGTGCATATATTTTCAATTGACCTATTATCCACCATAACATTTTGTATAAGAAGCGAGCTAATGAAAGCATATATGATCAAAGATGCATTAATAGAATCATCATCAACAAGCTCATACTTTTCAAAAGTGATTATATATAAATATATATGTGTGTGTGTGTGTGTGTGTGTGTGTGTGTGTGTGTGTGTGTGTGTGTGTGTGTGTGTGTGTGTGTGTGTGTGTGTGTGTGTGTGTGTGTGTGTGTGTGTGTGTGTGTGTGTGTGTGTGTGTGTGTGTTCTTGAAAATGTATCAATAAGCCCATCTATAGGATGAGCTTACTCAAGTCTGGAAGCATAAGAGTTTGGATAAGGATGCCCATTTTAAGTCATTTTTAACTTAGGATTAATCATTTTTTATTATGCTACATTTTTGGTGAATAGATCCAATAATATCTTAAGTTTCATATTAGGTTGTGTAACTGAATCATTCATAGGTGTACTAGCATCATTTTTCTCAATAGTTTTGTTATCAATAAAGTCTTTTATCTTATGTCTTAATCCAAAGCATTTTTTAACTAAATGTCTTGCACATCTATGCCAATAAAAATATTCATTGATATCAATACCCTTAGGTTGCACCTTTTTCATATCAACCTCCATTGGTGGAGGTAAACATAAGAGGTTGCATTCGAATAATATATGTAACACCTTATTATGAGGTTATTATAATCATGTAAATTTCCTCCTTTAAGGAGCTAAAAGGACAAGCCTATTAGTAGGTTGTGAAACTGTATTGACCATTTTCTTAACTTCATTTTTAGTATCATTAGCTTTGGATTTGAAAGGTGGTTTTATTTGAAATTTTATAATAGAATATGTGGGAGGCTTGGTCCCATACTTTAGCTTGTTCACAAAAACTATATTAACCTCATAGTCCTTAATTGTATGGTATGTCATCAAAGTATTGGAAGCATTTGAACATATTAAACTCATGGATAGGTAAAAGATTAATTTTCTTGAATATATCTTACAATTCATTATTAGCCATAGGTTTGTTAATTTTTGAAAGCATGCATAGTTTTATAATAAAACACATAGTAACTAATCAGCTCATTAGATCCTTTCTTGAGTTTTACAATTTGAGCATAGGAGACCTTCTCACTAATATTGATAGAAAATTAATCTAGAAAGTCATTAACTAAATTATTTAGATCATATACTAATTGAAGAGGAAGGTGATAATACCATAACAAGGCATAGCCCTTACAACTCCTAGGAAAATTATTTGTCAATAAGTTATCATTAGATGCATAGTCTAAATATGTTGCATGCAAGTCTCTAATATGTTGTTTTGGGTCACCTTTACCATTGAATAGTGTAAGTTGAAGTACAATGAATATTGTAGGCAAGGGATAACTAGAAATAAATGGGGTTAAATGGTTTTGTAGTAATACTTTTGAGTTTGTCAAATGACCTACTATATAAGAACCTTGTTCTAGTTTAGAAACCTTGGCTTGAAGATTTAATGATGTTTGTACAATCACTTAGTTTATAGACATATTAGATTAATTAATAATAGGTGGTTTCACATGAGTTTTAATACTAGAAGGGATAAAAGTATGTTGCATAGGGATAACCATATAAATCTTAGGAGTAACTTTTATTTCCCCCACATTAGGTGTAGGGATCACTTGTGTAACCATAGGTATAAAACACATGAATAGTATTGATTGGAATAATTGTCTAGACATTTATTATAGGATCTACACCTCTAGAAGGTGGATTAATTTAATTCAACAGTTTAGCATGTATTTCTTAGCAAGATTTTTGTTTTCATCTCTAGTTACATGTAGCAATGCATCAATTATAAGTGGTTTCAATTCAAGATATTATGTAAGTTAAATGTTATCTATATCATCAAAACAATCATGAAAATTAGTATAACAAATTATTATATTCACATTAATAGTAGTTTTCATTGTAATTATGTTAGGATTTCGCTTATGTGAATAAGGAGAAACTAGAAATCAGATCTAAAAGTAAAATCCTAAAAAATGATATTTATAAAACCCTAAGAATGTATGAACCTTATAGTAAAATACACCTACGAGTTGTCATGTTCAAGTCAATGATCAAATTCACTAGAATTTTTCATTTATTTTGGATTAATGTGATCTAAAAAATGTAAAACTAGTGTCAATTTAGATCATGTAAAATATATAAATAATATTCTAATCTAAATTAAGAAATGAAAAGATTGATATTCCACTTAGAATAATTTAAATTGACAAAAAAATGAAAGAGAGATGTACTTAGATTATTTATATATTCTATATATCATAATTGTCATCCCATTTTTTAAAATATTATGTGTATATTTTGTCACTACTCAGATTAGAAAATTTTGTCTCAAACCTTGTTTGGATGTTGTCAATAACAATGAGAACCCTATGGTGATCAATAGTGTCTTTATAGACTATGCACATTTGTGATACCTTAGACCAATGCACCTATGCCTATAGGTGTTACATGTGTGTGTGTTGTCCTTCATTCCTATGCATTGATCTTTATTTTCCTTCTATTTGTTTTGAAATATTAATCTCACTTTCAACTATAATATGACCACTAAAAATGGGGTTATTATGCTAGGTTGGACAGCCCCAACCACTCCTTGTTAAGTGATTGAGTATTGCCTACATTCTAATACTCTAAAAAGGGTTCAAACCACGTGTAGTTATCCCACCTATGCATGTTTGTGTGGAACATCATGATCAATATAGAATCCAATTAAATGTTTGGATTTTGACACTTGGCACCATGCAACCGTGACATGCATGTGTATTCAGACTTGACTCTAGGTTACTCCTTTGAGGATTTTTTCATATTATTATGATTTTGTAATAATGTCTCGAGAGAGTGCTAATTAATTTATCACTATGTTCAAGTGATTCTCAATATGATGGCCAAGTCATACTAAGTGAGTATAACATTAGGATTAATTTATATTTATAGTTGACTCTTTGATATTTCTCATTATGACCGACCCATGAAATATGTCTAGGTTAACCTAATGGATGGTTCATAATTTATTAATTGAGTATTCATGGACATTACCAATAGAAGAAGACACCTATAGTAACCTTCAACTATCTATTTGTTATCGATAATGTCCTCGAAGTGAGAATCAGTAATTTGAAATATAGACACAAGTTGTTTTAGATTCTAGTAGGTTTTTGTATAGATTAGGTTAATCTGGAATATGTGTATTCATAGAATAGGGTTGACAAGATAATAGGTAGGTAGATAGATAGAGGGAAAGTGTGGACAAGATTCAAATTTGTATGCAATGTTCAAGTATGTCAAAGTGTGTCAAAGTTGAAGTCTCTAAAGTATTTAATACTAAATTTAGGTGTCTACAGTTGATTGCAACTCGTTTCATTTTTCCCATGATAAAATACTTGAAGGTCATATATTGATCTCTAAATAAGAATGTAGTAAGGGAGTTTATGGTGCATGTATGGTTTCTTTAGAAGATACATGTTGATGGTAGGGATGGCAATCATCCACCTTTGGTTCTCTAGCTCGACTTAGGTAGTGCAAGGGTTCTCCCTGAAATAGAGGTGGGGATGGGGGAACAACCTCCACCCATTTCCATCTAAGATGATTTTTTTCTATTATATTATATTGATCGATGTTTATTATGAATTTCTTTGTATGGGCAGCCTTTAATGGTATGTAAGTTTTCAATTTGGTTGCTCTATATGATAAGTGGGTATGGTATATGGAACATAGTTTAATCTATTTGGTTTTTGGTGGGCATGCCTTAGTGGGTGTTGGGTCCATTGTTCATCCCAGTATCTTGTTGGTATCTGCAAAGAGGTGACATGGTTGGTACAAGCACTACTCTTTTGGGTTTTTGAAGGTCTGACCCAAGTTATTTTCTCCCTTAGATGGTCTTGTGAGGGTTGATGCTTGTAGCATTTTTGGTTTATGTGCAGATGGTTCACTTTTCTCTTCTCTTCCTCCATGCATATCTTCTCTATATTTTATCAATGTCACATTGATATGTATGTAATTTTATGGAAAATATATTTATCATGTATGTAATCTTGATGAAGATTATAGTTGATTTGGTATTATAGTTGAAACTTGTGTACTTGTTTGGTCTCACTTTTTGCATCATTTTATAAGTTATTGGGCAGGGGTTGTGTTATAAACTCCTCTTCATTGATAATAAAATTGAGTAATTAATTAAGTAAAATTAATTATTTAACTAATTAGTCGATTAGTCATGATAAAAAATCTAAAATCATTTCAAATTATTATAAAATAGCAATTAATGAGTCAAGTTCAAAGGAAATATTCTTACATAATGGAGAAATAATTAATGAGTCCAATTTGTATGAAATATGTTTCATTGGAGAAGCATTATCGCAAAAGGGTTGATAAGTCTAATTTTTTTGAAAGTCTCCTTTTACCCGTATTTATGGGGGGAAAATTGTCTATGTTGTAAATATAAATGGTTTTACAAGTTTCAAGATGTAGCAGCTTAGGGATCTAAGATCTAGATGTGCAATATTCTTTTTATATCCTTTTGTGTCTATTAATTTGAAATGTATGTTTATGAACTCTATGGTTAAGAAAGTACACCTCAAAATAGGATATTATGTAGACACCTAAAAATGAATCATTAATATTTATTGAATATTATTTTATGAATGTGAACACATTTATCTATGTATAGATAATTCAATCTAATTCTAGAATATTAATCCTCTTGTTACTTATAAATTCCTATATCTACATCTTTTATATTATCTTAGACTTATCATATTTTATAAATCCCTTTAAAAATAAATAATTTTATAATTAAATTATGTATAAAAATTAAATTGATATTTAAGCTGGAGGCTTATTACGAAAGGGTGAAGCCCCAAGATTCATCTCCCAAGAGACAAAATAACTAATATTATATTTAAACCTAATTCAAGGCTGACACATAATTGCTAGTTGGTTGAGGCGGTACATGTGTAGTGGTAATGGCAGTTGTCCTTGATCAACATTTGTCATGGTATCAGGAGCAACTGAGAGGCTTTTCTTCCTTAAAGCAATTCACATCCTTGATTATTTTCAAGCAACACAAATGAATTCTATGGAGGCAGATCAAATGTTTTATCTCCTGCAAAATGAAAGGCAATGTTTGGAATGTGTCCAATAGGCAACATTATTACATAACGAAGATCGGTGGTGGTTGTAATTCCAGTAGATTTTTTCACATCCACAAGCATCTTTTGGATACTTGACTTCACTTCAGCCAACAAAGATTCATACACTGGATAGACATATAGGTTAGCATGATACCTGAATCGATTATCAAACTTGGTCCTCCTGCAATCAAGATGTAGATGCCAATTAGTTTATTTCCTTCCCTTCAACTCTGATTCCTTCCAATTGTAGAATGTAGTGACTTGTAGAATGTAGGGTAGAGTTACTACTGCAAAATAATAATGTCAAAAGTATCTATTATGAGTTATACAAGGGCTAAGCAGATCTTAATTGTTTGAGAAAGATGCAAATACAAAATTTCATAAAAGAAAATTAGGAGGATGCTGGCAAATGTTGTGGAAATTATTTTGTGCATATCCTGAAACCATAGCATTCCATGAAACCACCTCTACAAATTGTATTTACTTAAATACCTCCATTGCCTTTTCAGAGAACCCATTTTCTGCATACCCTGCAACCTTGACATTCAAGTTGTTTTGTATTTCAAACCTAACCGGATTAGATACAACTTTCGACTTAGCAAAGTTGTGGGGTAGGCATCATGGCGACTCGTGGCTAGGTAACCAAATAGATTCAAAAACTTTAAAGCCTCACCACAAAACCATTTGGTGCATGCGACGTGTACATTGTTGGGCATTATGAATTAATTAGGTAGCAGTTATTATATAGTAATAGTAATTAATATATTATTATAATTTAATATAATAATATAATGTATTTTATTATATATTTTTATATATTCATATTATGATTATTATAATATTAATATTATTAATATATTTAACTATATAATTTTTATAAAATATAATATTATTATTAATATATTATTTTTTTGGTGATATATTAGATTATTATAATATATATTTTAATACTAATAATAAAAATACATATATAAATTACAATAACTATATTATAAATTATTATATTGTATTTTAGTAACAATCAATAAATTATTTATTAAATAGAATATTTATTTACAATATACTTATTATAATATATTATTTTTTAAATTTTAGTATTTCAATATGATATACTAATGAGTGAGGATTCTAGTGCGATTAAAATTTTATTTAAAAATATATTGCGATAATAGATATTATTGAAAAGTGTAAATAGAAAATTGATTGTAAACTTAAAACATGAAAATATATATATTAATATAGGTACTAGTTATTGAAATACTTTAGAATCTATTACAAAATACCATTTTATGGTCTGCCATTCTGGCATTAACTTATTCGGGTGATGAGTTTAGTGTAGGGAAGGGATGGATTGTAGAAGCACAGAGTCACATAGGGTCTGCAGACTGACATTGTCTTTTTTGTTATGAATCTTCATTCATGGTTGAGACGTTGTAGAAGGGTGGCCATTTCTCAAAAAGTAGCATAAATTATTTAATAGCTTTTCATGCACAACAAATAAAAGTAGAAAACTATGTTGGATTAAAGGGTTGCATCATTATTGGGGGTAGACATCGTAACCACTAGTGTAAAACAACCCAACAGGGATTGTGCAAGTAGCTTAACAGGGGTTGTACGAGCAACTCAACAACTATAGGGCTATTACAATTCATAATATTTTTTACATTGTATAGCCGACACTTGCATGCTAGGCTTTCATCACATTTAGAGTGTCGATAGATGTTATATGTTAATATTCATTTTACGAGTTATCCAATTGATTTGTAAATCGTATGATAATAATAAATTTTCAATGTATATAAAATTATAATAAATATTATATAATATTTCTACAAAAACAATTTAAAAAATTGATAATTGAATCACACCATTTAAAACCAAAAAAACTTATAAAATAATGAAAAACAAAAATAAACACTTAACCAAAAAAAAATTAAAATACTTTACCAAAAAAAAATTAAAATACTTTATCATTGCAATAAAGTAAATATGAACTACTTTTACCTAACTTCCAACTTTTCTTATACCATGAAAACAACTACAAATTTAGATCACATTTCATAAACCATCATCAAGATGAGTTCCTCTGAATAAAAGACACCATCTCTCCCTTTCCGTTCGTTAGAAGTGACAAGTGGACACCAATATTGTGCATCATCCAAATTAGCTTTCTAATTGAATTAAAGGCGCAAGTGACTTTACAATATTGCCAACCACATAGCGATAAGAAAAGTGCGTAGGCCACCTTCCAACTGGAAAGAAGCCTGCTCTCATGGACTAATAAAACAAATTTAAAAAGGAAACGTGAAGAATCTTCTCACCTGTTTGTCTTACGTCACCTTCACTTGTCTTTAAAAAAAAGTCGTCTAAATATTGTCCATTGCCAATCAGCATTACATGAGTGAAACGTATTTATTTCGAGTGAAACTTGAGAAAAACAATTAAAAATAAAAAATAAAAAGGCTAACAAGGTGTCTTCTAATATAGATTGATGAAAAATATGATAGAAGAGATTTAGATTAGTAATCCAAAAATTAACGTAAGTCAAAAATATGGGTAAAGATGATATATTTTTCTCTTCGTCACGATTTTTTATTGGTTCAATATCAAAGTTTTGACTTCAAATTATAAAGTTTAATAAGGAAATACGATTCTTTTTCTTATTTAAAATTATATTTTTTATCTTCTTCTTATAATATATGAACCAAAAACTTTCTCTATTATTGTTTCTTGTCATAGAAGCTCCTTCAATTTGTTTATCTTTCTTCCAATTATCAACTTTCTCATGGTGTCATAATATTAACCCATTTCATCTTAATAATATATTTTCATTAACATCTAAACACTTAATGTTGCCTCTTTTAATATTGCTTTGTTTTAGTTTTTAATGTAAATACTAGTAATATATTATAATATTTGTATATATTATATTATATTATTAAATCAATGATTATGATTTCATTCGATTATTTTCTCGCAACATCCATCTACATATAAATATACTTAATCAAATACAATCTTAAGGTAGATCCAATGAATATCATTTAGAGAATGGCCCAGACTTAGGGGATGTTACAATGTTACCCTGGTTGGATGGATATTATTCCTATGAATAACCAATGCTCTCAAGTCATTAGTAATTTCAAAAGTTGATGAGATGAGTCTGGCAAGAATACTTCTTTCTCAAGACACTAGATTACGTTTGCCTTGAGCTTATTAAGATTTTGGAGTGTATAGGAAGGAATCCCAATAAAACAATGGATCATGGAGATGGGAAGATCAAAATGTGTGATCAAAGATGTTCAAAAAATGCTATTTTTACATGTCAACTATTAAAATAAAGTTATAAATAACTACTACCATTTTGCTAGGGAAAAAATAACTTGAATCTTTGTTGTCTAATTAAAATGTTTTCTATACTTTAAAAATTACAAAATAATAAGCTTATAAATGAAGTGGCTCAACTAATTTTATATAAATGGTAACAGAGCATTCTCAACACTTGTCATCATTTCTTCAATATCCCTACACAACTTTATACAATTATCTTATGATATGTTACATTGGGAAACAAACAAACAAATAAGTGGCTTTCAAAGCAATTAGAACTTTCATATGCACTCAAAATTGGGATGAAACCCCAAATCTCTAATTGTGGTTCATTGTCCCTTACTTCATAGATACAATTGCACTTTTACACATATGATTTAAATGTATTGTCATTTCTAAATCTTCACTTTGAAGCATTGCGAAGACACATTTTCAAATTATCAAATATAATTGCTTCCTTCCCATTATACTTTGATTTTATTGTATACATAAAAATCAAATTTACATGAATAAAAATATTAACCATACACAAATAAACCTATCAATCATTGTGTGCATGTGATAATTGCGTAAATGGAAAAAACTCATACAACTATTCGATGACAATTGAACTTGCAGCCTATGAAAGAATGATCCAAAATCTAAATAATAATTAAAGAATTTGTACATGTGCTTTTTCATTATTAATTTATTTGTTTAGATGACCTACCATTTCTAACAGATTGGTGGGGCTCTTTAAAAAAATGTTTCTATCGATATATGTCATTTTTATTCTAAAAATTGGATTGGGCCATTCATCATTTTAATAGAAATTGGTCTAACCATATCTTTAGGATGAACACCAACAATATTTTGGGAAAATGCCATAGGTTTCACCATAGACTTTGTTAGCCCTCATTCATGTATACAAAGATGCCAAAAGCTAGCCACCATAGTTGTTTGAATAATGTTGTGGATTTGAAACATTTATAATCACTTCCCTTCAATATCAATGTTGTAATTTTGTTTTTCTTTCGATTTTTTCATTTTTCATTTTATTAGAAAAATAGATAAATTAAGTGAAAGATATTAGATCATATTTAATATAGTTTTTAAAAACATTGATCATGTTTAATTATTAAAAAATTAAATACATTTGAATATTGCACACGTTAAACAAAATAACCACAAAAAAATTATTTGAGAACAAATAATCTATTAAAAAAATCATAGCAAGGAATATAATTACCCTTGAAAAATTGACATGATATTATACACATTTTTTTATTGTCATTAAATCATTGGCTAATGAATACAAATTCACAAAACTTCCCTTTGAAAATATGATCTAATATCACACACATTGTTACTATCATCACATTCTTTGAGTAAAGACATTCAAAAAAAAAAAAAATTGAAGAGTAAATACCACGCTTACTAGTCCCACACCATGCATCCTGAACTGTAGGCTCCCACTATTTTATATCCAAAGGAATAATCCTTTGCCTTTTATTTGAGGCAAATAATTCATTAGAATAAGTGCTTTCAATTACAACCCTAAGATCTTCTAAAACACAATTTAAAGTTACTTGCAATCTCCACTTAGGAGATAATGTCATAGTTTGGATGCAATGTGGCATGAGAGCAGATAATAATTTTAGCCTAAATATATATATTATTATATCTACATATATTATATATTATAATTTAAATAACATTAATTAATATAATAATATATATTATATATAAATTTAATATATATTTATAATAATAAATTATATATAATATATTAATAATAATTAATTAATTATATATAATTTATAGTTGTTTTAATTTTTTAGAGTTTTACTAATGTAAATCCTAAGTTTGATTAAAGGGATAAGTAGTCTATATGGTGAAACAATATGCATTAAATAACCACTAATTTTTTATAAATTTTGACTTGTTTTGACTTTCTAAAAATAGTGATAAATATGTGCATATAAAGACTTATCTAGAAAACCCCTGACACATAAGATCTTTGAGTGCTAAAAACTAGGATATAGATAGTTCTGAGTGTCCTCAATAGGATCTCTATATCATATCTTCCCCTCGATAGTATCACCATACTTGGAAATAAACAAAAATATAAACACACATACAATTAAAACTAAAGTTAACTAAAATACATAAATCAAATCAAGAATAACCATAAACCCTTTACATCCACTACACATACAACCATACAATTACCAAGGAAGCAAAGGGGACCAAAACAGAAGGAAAGAAGCATGAAGCACTAACAATGGAGGGTGACTATTCATCTCCCCATCACAGAGCTCCACCTTGCTTTTTTCTTCAAAATTGACATCTGGATATTTTTAAAAATTATATATTTAGAAACTAATTTAAAAACTCCACAATTTATCTTCTTAAGTTATTGTAAAATTCTTTGTCCAATTATCTCAAAAAGTCTCTCCAAATTCAAGTATTGTTATTTATTTATTTTTTAAATGGCATTTTAAGATCCCACTTTTGTCCCTGATTACTTTGCATCCACCCCAAAGACTAGATTTTAGTATTTACATCTAGGAAAAATGTTTGCCAATAACTTATCGTTAGATGCATAGTCTAAAGTTATTGCATGGAAGGCTCTAAGAAGTTGTTATATATCATCTTTACCATCAAACAATGTAAGTTTGAGATAACTATAAATACCTGGGGCCAAATGGTTATGTAATAATACGCAAGAGTTTGTTGAATGACCCACTATATAAGAACCTTGTTCTATTTGAGAAAAAATATCTTGAAAATCTAACAATTTATGTACAAGCACTTGGTTTTTAAACATATTAGATTGATTAACAATAGGTGGTGTCACACGAGTTGTAATCCAAAGAGGCACAAAAGTATGTTGTGTAGATCTAACCATAAAAATATAAGGAGTAACTTGTATTTCCCCCATATTAGGTGTAGGTATCACTTTTATTTCCCCTAGATATTGAAGAATATTTGCATTATGGAAGAGTTGAAGCTTAAATACGTAAACACATAAATTGGGAGTTAATCATAATTCAACATTATGCAATAATATGTTTTACATATATATAGGCTTTTCATCTCCTATTAAATAGGAGCTTTCTCAACCACTAATCTCTCCTAACACTAATCTAGGAAGGTTGTTCTAACAACCTATATTCACTCCCTATTATCTATCTCTAAAATATCTACATGAGTTGTATTAACAACTCACTTATAATATTATTATGTTCACACACAATTTACTATAATTCTCACTAATACAAATGTGAGCACCAACATAATAAACTTGTAGCATTCCCCTCTTAATATTCATGTGGGTGAATACAAACCCCATACAAAATGGACGTTAGATTTGTCCGATAATACATTTGTATAAAAGGTATAAAATTTTACATTATAAATTGTTGTACATGTTCTATTGACAAATTTTTTACCTTTTAATATAAGTTTTTTTAAAACATTCAACAATAAATGACATAATCTAAATGCTAATTATTTGATGACATTCAATGACTAAAATTATATGAACATACACAAATAATCTTTATTGATAAACTACAGACATCAAACTATTACTAAAACAATTTTGACCATATAAAATTAAAAACGCATAAACTAACATTTAAACATGATTTACTTTATAACTAACTTAAAAAACAAAATATATAAAAAATACATATTTATAACGAACTTTATAACATTAACCATTAAACAAAAACATTAAAAAAACATACATATAAAACACAATAATATAAACAACTTAAAGGGCCCTAACAAATTAAATTCAAAAAAATTTATAACTCTACTCTAAACACAAATTTAAATGACAATTTAACTAAGATTAATATGCCTAACAAACAACTTGAATCAATAAACTAAAACCTAAGAACTTAAACTTCAAAAATTATAACAAAAGTAAACACAAAACCGCAGATTTTATAAAACCATGTGATATTCAAAAGTAAATAATCCAAATCCAAATGAATGCACAATGTAATGTTGCTGGATCAAACCAATCCAATAAAAACCCCTTATGAAATAGGGCAAATTTACGGCTTGTAGAAAATAATTCAAACCCTCATACAAACATTGTATGACCTGGTATGGTGAAAATTAAAACAAGCCAAAAATAAAAAATTTATATGAGTTGTATTATGACAATATTATTATATTCATATATAATATAATATTTCTCACTAATACAAATATGAACACTAACATAATAAATTCCTAACAATAATTAAAAGTGTAGACAAATGAATAACAACAATTAGAATAATTATCTAAACACTTATTGTAGAATCTATGCCTTTAAAAAGTTGATTAATTTCATTCAAAATTATGTTCTTCAAATGTGGGTTCTTTTAGAAGAAAATTATTTTCATCTCTAGTTACATGTAACGATACATTAATCATATGTGGATTCATTTCAAAATATTGTGTAAGTTCAAATTTATCTATATTATCAAAACAATCATGAAAATCGGTATAGTTGAATTTTCTATTCACATTAATAATATCTTTCATTATAATTATGTTAGGGTTTCACTTATGTGAATAAGGAGAAATTAGAAATCAGTTGTGAATGTCAAAATCTAATAGAGAATAAATCTAAAACTCTAAAAAAATGTAAAACCCTATAGTAAAAGAGACCTAGGGTTTGTCGTTCTAAATTCAATGATCGAGTTCACCAAAATATTTTACTTATTTTGGATTAATGTGATCTAAATAATGTAAAACTAGTATTAATTGAGATTGCATAAAATACAACAATAATATGCTAATTTTAATTGAGAAATGGAAATATTGATATTGCACAAGTTAGATGATTTCAAATTGACCAAGAAATAAAGGAGGTGTGAATTTAACTTATTTCAGTATAATTATGTTACCCATAATTGTCATCTCAGATTCTAAAAATATTTTGTGTATGTTTTGTCACTAATTAGATCATAAAACTATAGCTCAAACCCTACCTAGATGTTGCTAGTAATAGTGAGATTCTTGCGGCAATCAGTATCATCCTGTCTCCGCCAAAAATGTCCTTGTAAATTTTGCATGTCTATAATGTCTCAAACTATTGCACATACTTTTGTATGCACTACATATGTATGTGTTTTCCTTCAATTTTGTGCATTGGTCTTTATTTTTTCTCTTTCTTTTGAAACCCTTATCACACTTTTCACCATAAGATGACCCTTAAAAAATGGATTAGTGTGTTATGTTGGAAAACCCCAACCACACATCACTAAGTGATTGAGTGTTACCTATATTCCAATACTCTAGTGAGGGTTCAAACCACATGTAATTTTTCTACCTATACGTGTGCGAAACATTGTGATCAATCTAGAATGAAATGCAATGTTTGGATTTTAACACTTGGCACCGTGCAACTTTACCCTACATATGTATTTAGACTTGACACTAGAGCTACTCATTTGAGGGTTTTTTAAGATTTGTATGCTTTTGTGATATTGTCTCAAGATAGTGCTATTTGATTTCTCAATATGTTCAAGTGATTCTCAATTTGATGGCCAAGTCATATCGAGTAAGTATAATCTTAGAATTGATTTGTATTTATAATTGACTCTTTGATATTTCTTGTTATGACTAGCCTATGAAATGTTTCTAGACCAACCTAATGGAGACTTACCAATTTTAAAAATAGTTGATGAGTGGTCCTAGACATTGTCGATAGAATCACATACGTGTGGTAACTCACAACTATTCATCGGTTATCAGTATTGTCCTAGGAGTCAAATTAGTGATCTAAGATATGGAGACAAGTTGTTTTAGATTTTGGAAGGTTTTTATACATATTAAGATGATCATGAATATGTGTATTTAGATAATTTAGGGTTGGTCAAGACAAGAAGTAGGTAGATAGATAGATGGAAAGTGTGCACAAGAATTAAAGGTGTATGCAAAGTCTAAGTTTATCAAAGTGTGCCACATTTGATGTTTATAAAATGTCTAATACTAAATTTATGTGTCTACATTTAAGTCTATCTAAACTCCTTTCCCCATGAGAAAATAATTGAAGGTCATGTATTGATATCTAAAGAAACACGTAGTGTGGAAGCTCAGGGTGCATGTACGGTTGCTTTAGAAGATACATGTTTATGGTAGGGCTGGAAATCATCTACCTTCCTCTCTCCAGCTTAGCTCATGCAATGCAAGTGTTCCCCTTGTAATAGAGTAAGGAATGGGGGAGCAACCCCCATCCAACTTTATCTTTAAGATGATTTTTTCTCGACCTGGTCCATTCAATGTGAATTCTCTCGATCGGTGTCTACGATGCCTTTTTTTGTGTGTGCCCTTAAGTGGTATGTAAGTTTTCAATTTGGTTGCTCTATATGATAAGTGGCTATGTATATGGAACATTGTTTAAACCTATTGGGTTTTTTGTGGCCATGCTTTTGTGGGTGTTAGGTTTGTTGTTCATCCCAATGACTTTTCTGGTCTCTTCCAAGAGGCAAGATAGTTGGTACAATAAGTGATCTTTTGGGCATTTAAAGCTTTGATTTTATTTGTTTTCTTTCTTGGATGGTTTTATGAGGGTCGATGCTTGTAGCATTTTGTATTTTTGTGCAGATAGTTAAATTTTCTCTTTTCTTTCTCAATCTTTATCCTTTCTATATATTCTCAACCTGACATTGATATGTATGTGATCTTTAGAAAATATGAAGGTTTTGAGTATGTAGGGAGTACAAATCAACTCTGAATTAATATAAAAATGAAGGTAGTGATCATTCAATCTGGTCTAAAACTAGTTGTTAATCTAGTATTGCTGTAAGTATTATTAATGACAAAATATGTATTAAATAGCGTCAAATTAAGTTTCTTAAGATTGATGGTTTTCCTTTGTGAATGCCTGCAATTAAAAATAGAGAATAACAATATGAAAAGTAATTAGAAAAAATAATTATGGTGCCACACTTTTGCACCATCTTTTATTAATAAACTATGCTAAATCTAGCTAATGACAAAGACTTTACATGACAAAGCATGACAAATAAAAGTTCTAAATAAAGCATCTAAGTTAAGTGAAAGTATACTAAGATAATTGAAATTAAACTCAAGAGAACAAATTTAACTCACTAATAAAACATGGTCATCATATAATATGTCTCTCCGACAAATAAATGAAGCATGCATACTAGAAAAGTTAGGCACCCCAAAACCTCTATAAACATAAGATTGATTAAAATAATATTAGAACTAAATTAAATAACCCTCTTAAACTATTAAAACTAATTCTAACATTAATAATCAAATGCCGATATTAACATCAAATTAAACAAAATATGATTGTTATGTATGTAATCTGGATGAAGATTATAGTTGATTTGGTATTATAGTTTAAACTTGTGTACTTGTTTAGTCTCTCTTTTTACATAATTTTACAATTTTTTGGATGGAGGCTTTGTTACAATATTCCCTTCATCCAAAGAAAAAATAAATAATTAATTAATTATTTAATTAATTAATTAGTCATGAATTATTGGAGTGTAAATATCTCCAAATATTTTGTAAAGAGAAGTAAAATGAAAAAGATTTAATTATGTTTAAAATATTTGTCAATTAATATATATTTAGTAGGTTTTTTATTTCATTCAAATTTTATCACATTAAATTTGTTATATTGTGGTGTGCAAATAATATAAACTTATACATATATATTTATTTGTAAACAACTAATTAAATTAATTGTAAAAGAGAAAAAAATTAAAAGATTCTTTAATTAATATAAATAAAATATTCTATTTTAAAAAAAATTTAAACACTTAAATATAAAATAAATTATAATACAATATTGTAGATTACAAAAGAGCAATTGAAAAAGGGTCATTTTCTTAATCCTTATATGATTTTTCATCACTTAAAAATGAGCTAATTGTTTTTTTTTTAAAACCAAAAAAAAATCACTTGAGTTTAAGAATAAACCCTTAGAATTCCACACAAGATAACCATAATCATTTTACATGAAAACTATTGTTTACAATTTCCATTTAACATGGGCATATTAATAACGATACTCTCTTGCTCGGACTGGTCTCTACGATATTTTGAAATTAATGATGTTGAAACCTAAATTGCAATGTTAAACATAGTTTAAAACATTATTACTATTGGAGTTTTTTTAATAAATGTTTTTTAAAATAATAATTAAAAATAATTATTATTATTTTAAAAAGTAGAAAAAATATTATTAAGATAATGATTATTAATGTAAGTTATTTTCATAAAATTTAAAAATAAATATATAAAAATTTAAAAAATGGTTTTAAAAGTTTATAATTATTTTTCAAAAATCACCATAAAAATAAAAATAATATTAAATATTCATGAAAAAATGGAAAAATATATACTAAATAAAAATGATTAAAATATAATCTATCAACTTAAATTTAAAAATGTTTATTTAAAATTACATTTGTTAAATTAAAGTTTTACTTAAAAATGTTTATTTAAAATTATATTTGTTAAATTAAAATTTTGTTTTTAAAAATTATGACAACTCAACAAGAACTTGAAATCATCAAAAATGTCGTGGTTCAAGTGGTGAAGATGTAGGTTGTTACACCATCCACTAAATCTTGTCTTGATATCAAAAGGTGTGTAATAAGTTCATGCAGTTGAAAGGTTGAATCATCTTTGTCAAATATGAAATGTTTTATTTTGAGCTAGTTTTGTTCTTTTAATCAATGAATGTGGTGTTTGGGTATTGGATGAATTATTGACTATAAGCTAAATGTGTATATAAAATGGAACCCACTGCAGTGCACATATTGTCATTAGGTTAAAGAATTTATTATAAAATTTTATGTCATAAGGCAAATTTATATATTTAGTATTATGCGAAAATTAGGTCATAGTAATTAATATGTTGAATTTGATATATCTTGTTACTATCAATTTAAGGAAATTAATAAAAAATAATGTATATTGATGATTATTTTTTAAATTAGACAAATTTAATTTATTTATTTTTTGGTATAATTTTTTCTGATGATAAAGTAAGATTGTCATGTAAATTTTGGTAATTTAATTGAAAAGATCATTTTGTTTTGAATAAATAAATTATGATAAAAGTTTAAGATTAATAATGAAATTATTGTATGTGTATTGTATGACAATTGGAGATGTTTATCTTATCAATATTGAAGATGTCTAATAATAAAATTATATATAATGATTTGTGTGTCTCTAGTGTTTCGATAACATATATAAATTGAAGACATTTAATGTTTTACAAAGGAAGGGAAGACCTTTTACAATGAAAATATTTTTTTTGAATCTCATAAATGATTATGAATAGTAATGTAAAAAGATTAATGAAAGTCACATGAAAAAAGTGATTTAAAAGCAAATAACATAAATAATGTTAAATAAAATACCCCAATGTATGTGTAATTATGATGTAGTAATAAGATGTGAAAAGGTCGAATGATGGGTTCATAGTATTATACAGATTATTAGGTACAAAAGAACAAAGGTTCATGTACTTTGTCTTATAGATAATCAAGTGGCAAATATCTTTACAAAACCACTATGTACTACAAAGTCTTGCGAGTTCAGAACAATGTTGGACCTCTCAAAATTGCCATTCAGGGGAAGTGTGCATGGCAATGTCACTTTTTAATGGTCGTATTTTTTTTCCTCTCTATACTTCTTCTCTATTATAAAAACATTGTGTAAAGTCACGTTATGTATTTTTTGTGTAAACTTCACTCTATGTGAATTTATGATGTACTTTGTAATAAAACATTTTTTGCAATGGAAGTTCTTATATTATAAAAGGCTCCAAATGCTTGTAAGTTTATCTATGAGAAATTATGCAATGCAATCCTACTATCATGTTAGCCTAAATCACCCTATAGTTTATGTATTCTAAATTTTTTTGTATAAAAAAATGATATTGGCATGATGAAGGTGTATAAATCCTTCAAGTGTTACATGCTAGCATAAACTCATCGTGGATGGTTTATGGATTGTAATTATTTTTATATAAAACTGTGATTATGGTATGTATCCTCATTAAATATTAAGGGAGAGTGTTGGAACATTAATATTTGTAGAGTTACTTTAGTGACCCATATTGTTCCGTAGTTTAAATAATAAATGTTATATTTATTATTTAATTACAAAAAAAAATTATATTTTACAAATAATAAAAACATATGCATATAAATAGGTATCTAAACAACTAATTAAACTAGTTGTGTACGTTATAACTATTCACTAATATATATTACGTTTGTGTAAAATACAGATATCATGAAATTATGGCATTGAATATTTTTCAAATGTATTAACATTTCATGAAGAAGTTTTGTAAAGAGAAGTGAGGTGAAAAGGAAGTTACTATCGTTAAAATTGTTTCTCAATTAATGGATATATGTTTTGTAGGTTTTTTACCTCGTTGAAATTTTTTTGTATTAATCGTGTATTGCGTAATGTATGTCTTCTCTATCTATTTACTATTTTTTTGTTCTTTCAATTTTGTAATTAACTTAGTAACGTGTTATTCATATTAAACAATATATAATTCATTATGTTGGCTAGTCTAGTAGATAGAAAAGGGAAAATCATTCCAAATTGTGACAAATTCACAAGAACTGAGTTGAGTTTTAATATTTTAAAAAAAAAATCAAATAGATCTCAGGGGTTGTGTGGGTCCCTCACCCTTCAAAAAAATTGAAATAATAGAAAAGGTGTTGAGAAATAACCACTGAGCCAAGGAGAACTTTAAAGCCCAGAAGAAACTAAAAATCTTAATTCCAAGTAAAACAATTGAAACCTTATATTGCATATACACACAGAGTAACTCTCACATCCCTAAATCAACAGGGATACTCTCAAAAAAGAATCATAAGTGCCCTCCTCTTTTGGATAAGAGAGCCTACATGGTCCATTGAGTGCCCCCCCATCAATGGCATTCACTAAAACCATTTGCAAACTCTCTACTTTAGTGTTTCTCCCTCTATGCCTTGGTGCAATACAATTTGGTTTGGAAAGCACTGATTTTCTCTAAAAAATAGTAAGGATTTCTCGAAAAACTACATCTTCACTTTGTTGAGAATCAATATCCCGTGAAACAAAAGCTCAATCTAAAAAAAAAGTTCAATCTTCCAAAAATATGCTTTCCTAAAACCCACATTTATGCGCAGCACCGGCTTCTTCAAAGTCTCATGCCCAAGTGAAAGAAGCCATCAACTCTGCCATGTGGCAGAAATACGAGCTCACAACCATCCCTTGCAAACTAGTTCAATCATTTCTCTTGATCTAATGCCTTCAGGATTAGAACATTTGCCACATCTTGATTTTCTTACTTCATGGCTTTCGGGTCTACTATTGTTGCCACTTCTTGATTTCCCAATTGCCTCTCCTCTATTTCCATGGAAGGAGTAGAAGTTGTCTCTTCAACGTTGTCGTTGCCCAAACCTTTTGCAGATCTTGCTTTCGGGTTTCATTTGTGAGACTCAAACAAAGCCAACCTAGTGCTTCTAGGAAAAGAGCAATTTGAAAAAAATTGACCAATTTTGTTGCATCGGAAGCATCTAAAGGGCAACGCTTCCATATCCACATATTGCATCCACTTCCCTTGCTTAGAAGAAATATGAATCTTGTTAACCACCAGACAAAGATAATCTAGAAGAATGCGCACTCTAGCAAAGAAAGATTGGTTACAATCAGCATATAGGTTACAAAGGAACCAACATGTTATGCCAAAAGTTTGATGGAAGAAGGATTTCTCAAGAGCAAAGGGAGGTGATAAACCCTAAGCCAAATTGGAACCCTGTGAAAAGTTTATGTAAAAGGATTATAAAAGGCCTTCCATGGGCAAAGAATTGACCTAAATTTTCCACATAACCACGGACTATTTGACCAAACAAAATTTTGGTCCTCGTTGGAGTGAAAATTGAACATAAAAAACCAATTTGTAGCCCAGTCAAAAGAGGAGCACACCACACCCAACCAAGCAGTTTCCATCCAATTGGAAACTTCAAAGACAATTTGCCCAGAAATCTACGAATTAGGGAGCAGCTCTCCATCTTTTCAAATTGATTTAAACCCTCTTTAGAAAAGCACACTTCCACTGTCGAATTCTCCAAATGGAAAGGGATATCTCCTAGGTAAAGATTTGCCTCAAGGCTCTGATCAGGGAGAGCCTCCCTTTGATTGCCCTTATTATGTGATTTTAACATTGTTCCCTCATCCAAACCTTCATGTTAGTTACCATTCCCCATTGAATGAAATCTTAAACCCTAAATATGTGATTGGATATTGCTAGGATAAAATCGAGGAAATAGGGTTACCCTAAAGGATTTTTTGTTTGCAAAAATCGCCACATGAATGAAAAGGATTTGAAACATTTATGCGAGAAAATCAAGTTATACACCCCCTATCACAAGTAGTCAAGAAGGAGATAAGATAAACCATAACTCATATTTTGTCCACTATGCCCTAAGAATGATTTGATGCTTTTGCTTCAATCCCTCTTCTTTACTCTATGTTTCCCCTGCTTACCTCCCCCACTTTTTCTACTTCCTTACGCCAACTGCTTCCTTACGCCAATTCCACAACCCTACTGCGAAAAATGTCACCCTCTTTCTCCCTCCAACCACCTTCTTCCTTAGACACCCTCATACCTACACAAACCCTAACAAGTTGGTCCCCCTTACCGATCAATTGCCCCTCACCCTATGTTCAACCGCTTGCACTACTCTCCATCACCATCTTAATTGAAAGATACTTGCATAATAGGTAAGTAATTAATTAGTCCAGTTTATATGATTCATTGGAGGAAGTGATTAATTAGTCGAGTGAGGTCTTATACACCAAATAGTCACAAGCTTAGTAAAGTTACCTTGAAGGATTAGACAATTGCCTTTTAACTATTAGCTTTATAATTAAAGTAAAGGTGCTTTGAATTACTTTTGCAATTTTATCATTATCATCCAAATTAGCTTTAAAACTGAATTAAAAGCGGAATCGACTTTACAATAATGCCAGCTACGTGGCTATAATAAAAGTGCGCTAGGCATAATAAAACAATTTTTAAAAAACATTATTAGCATAATTTAGTATGCATACATGGGCTCATAACACGGACATGGCAGACAATAAGTAGTTGCCAAACAAATTTTAAAAGGAAACGTGAAGAATCTTCTCACCTGTCGCGTTCACTCGTCTTCAAAAAGTCTAAATATTCTCCATTCCCATCGGCATTACATGTGTGAAACGTATTTACTTCGATTGAAAATAGAAAAAAAAAACAAGCAAGATATATTTCTTTCTGATACAGACCAGAAAACGACAGAAGAGACTTAAGACATATAATGAAAAAATTAAAGTACAAAAGACAAGTTATACAACAAACTCCTAATTCACCACGGAGTTTTCAAAATAGATATATTGCATATACAGGAGAATTGCATTTTATTTCTATATAAAGAGAGAAAATGGATATGAAATGGAATCCCATCACAGAGATATGGCAGCACTGTATTAACTAGTGTGTGAATTCCCCGAAATCGAACAGATACATAGGACCTACAAGACATGACACCAGAACCGTGAGGCTTCTCATACAAATTTGAAGTAGCACCATAAATTAGGTTGTAGTGGATTCTTGCCTATGGAAAGGACAAGAGCTAACAGAGAAACAGTTATCAGATGCATTAATATATACCCGTAACAGCTGAATTTGCACCAGAAAAATATATCCAGTCTGCATTCACTCATTGCTCCAACCCAAAACACTCATAAAGGACCCCAGAAACTAACTCAGAGAGGGTACAAGTCCCACGAGATAATACATATGGCAGAGAGGAAGCGTTATTTCACAAATACTGTTTCCTGTCAGATATGTTTGCAAATGGTTATAATACTTCAAGAATCCTAAAAAACCAGGACTGTTATTCAGGATTCGCTAGGCATGCACAAAAGCACAAAACCCATTTCTTGAACCCTGCAGTCGTTTCACAATGGTTATAACCATACTCACCTAGAGACTTGTCAATGGGATGAGTTCAAGTGGTAAATTATTAGGGCTTTTATTAGCGGAGACCCGTTTTCAGATCCCCAAAAAACATGTTACATGAAAAAAAATGGACAAATGTTAAGAGCTGAACTTGGATACATTACCATATCCAATTCTGGGTGTAGTGTACCCCAACAAACAAGGCTGGATGTAAGCCCTGGGTAAAGTAGACAGAAGAACCATCTTTCGTTCATGGCATCTAGTCCAAAGAACACCCTATAAAAGAAATTTACTAGATATATTAGAAAGTCACCAGGAGACTATGGAATATGGGTATGGATCTGGGTATGTGTATGGGTGCGGGGATAGGGTCCCCTACATTGAACTTGAGCTTTGTGATGACTATGGTCATAATAAATCTTCAGAATGCATGACTTTGATTTGCAAGTTAAGAGAAATTTCTATTATTGTTTGCACACACTACCATAAAATCCTTCCCTTGGCTGAATATTTTACCCGGACACTCCAAAAAGCATGTTGATGTGAAAAGGTGCGTTCTAAAGTGCTACTTCCAGAAACAAAATTTTCAGTCTCCTTATGGCAAGCAATCAATTACTTGCAGGCTAAAACAAATATAACTCAAATATATACCTTTCCCTCCTCATGGTATGATAATGAAGGAAATCTGTAATATCTTGACACTAAAAAAGAACTAGGCTGCATCTCCTAGATCGAATTTGTTTCAAGACTTCACATATATGGAGCCAATAAATATCCGAAATCCATAAAAAGAAAGTTCTAACTATAGGGCCGTGTCCCAAGTATAATGAATCAGCTGCTTATCATGAAAGGTCTTTGAGAGAGAAAATATGCATATTATTTGAAGAACATCATTCTCCCATTTATGAGATGGAAGTCTACAACGTATATAGAATATAGACACTGCATTTGAAAATAATAAAGCTAAGAGCGCTAGCTAATCCTGAATACATCCTTAAGAACGACAGCTTTTGGACACTGCTGTCTCTAAAAGGACAATAAGATTATAACTTACACCACTAGTAAAAAGACCTACAAGAAGCCATATCATCTGGCTTTGAAAACAGACCACTTAAAAATGTACAGGAAATTGTGATAGTCTGGAGGAGGCACAAAAGCCCTACAGGAAATTGTGATAGTCTGGAGGAGGCACAAAAGCCCAAGTGTGCCATTCAATTGAATGCATAACAACCTCCTAATATACAAAACTGCATGTGCATTCTTCTTTTAAACGCAAATACTGAGAGAGGAACTGCAATAAAATTAGGAGTCCTTGCAGATCATGGGTTGAAAAATACCCGGATACCCATCTGTATTAGCTCAACCTTAACCATGATCCAGAATACCCGTTTGTGATAACTCAACCCTTACTATGCTCCGAAGTAAAAGATCGAATTCTCATATTTGGAGACTAATTCCGGACCTCTTGCAAATGTATCTCCATAGTCAATTGATATATTATATGGAGAGCCGAATTTGAAATCCCCAATCATCTCCTGGGGTTGATGCACAAAAGCTTGATCAAAAAGCCCACTTTGATCATGGTTTAAGCCTTCCCTCATTAATTGCTGCATATTTAAACTGGCGTCAGTACCACCACTGCCTGGCAAAACCCTCTGTCCAAAAAAGTTTTCATCTGCTGTGATTCTCAAAAGCTCCCTTCCCTGAGTAGGGTGCATGTTCACTTCCAGTTGATTGGGATTGTTCGAAATAGGAAGGCTTCCAAGTGGCAATGTATTATTTCGATGCAGGCCACTATCATACAAGGCAAGAAGCTCATTGATGGGCTGCTGATTACTAGCTGGATCAGCTACACTTGCAGTGCTAGTAGGAACAAGATTGACAGGATCATTTGATGTCTGCTCTTCATCCATCCTAGTTGGAAAGGTATTTCCCTTTCCTTGGACTTTTAGCTGGTTAGATGACCCCATGGGAACAGTAGCACTGGATGCTGCCTGTCCATCCATCCTAGTTGGAAAGGTACTTGCCTTACCTTGAACTTGTAGCTGGTTAGGCTGCCCCATGGGCATACAGAACAAATTGTTATTAGCTTGAGGTTCTGATCTCTGATATCCCATGCCTTGGAAATCTGTTCTGAAAGCACAATTAGACTGATGGGCATTTCTTACACTCTGATCCAAAAATCCAAATTGTCTCTGATAATATGGGCACTGGTCATGCGGGCATGTATAGATCTTTTGATCTTCCATTTGAAGTTCCTGAGGCAGCTTCCTCTTTCGGACCATATCCACATTATCTCCAATCTGGAGAGATGACGGAACCCTCTCCTTTGAAATACTCGCATTGAATAACTCAAAATCAAGCGGTTTGCATTCTTGTACCTCAGAACTGAAGAGGTCAAAGTCATGTGGCTTGCGGTCCTGTACATCATCATTTGAAAATATGGTATTTGGATCATCCTCAAAGCCTTCAACGTCATACTCACTGCTGCTACTGAATGTCAGAGTCCCAGCATTTGCACTCAATGAAATGCTAGTGGGTGGACAAGCATTTGGGTTCTGCTGACGAGCCAATGCCTCCTCTTGGTTAACAACAGCCAGCCAAGTTGCACTCTCTTTAGCTGTCATCTTATCCTGCAAACACTTTGACTGCCTGACAAGCTTGCGAATCTTTGCTATATCAGGAGACATGTGCTTGATAACAGCAGTTAGAACCCCTACCTTCCAAGCCTTTTTCAGATCATGAGGCTTTTTGTATGGTGGAGGCCCTTGCCCCTTTGGCAAACCGACTTGTGGCCACCAATCCTCATTACTAGTTGGCCACCAAGGAGGAGAAACACCTTTTTCCAAGGGAAATCTCCGTTGAGGAGGATCACAGTGCTGCATGAGGGCAGAAAGCAGAGAACCCAAAGTAGTATCTTGAAGCTCTTGGAGAGTATGAGGGGTAGGAGCCACAATCATACTATCCTCATTCGAACCAGGTATTGCATGTTCTGCTTGATATTTAGCTATTGCAGCAGGGCCATTCCTGTCAAATCTCACCTTCTCCTTCCACCATGCTCTAAGATTATCAGAGGCTCCACTCACAGGCTTACCTTTCTCGGGAATAATCCCATATACAAAACCTTGAGCCTTGCAAACCTCCATCATTTTCAGCATATACTTCAATATACCATCCTGTGCCCGGGACATCTTTTTCCTTCGGGCTTGCTCTTGTGACTGTCTCTGTTTTGCTGTGTCATTCTGTTCTTTTCCCTTGTGTTGCTCTTTGATGCGTCTAAGTCTGATGCGATCCTTCCACATCCGCTTCTCAAGCTCATCCACATCAATCTCATCCTCACTAAGGTCATCATCATGCATAACCTCCCCTTCATTTTCACACACAGTTTCACACATTGAATCTCCTTCTGGAGGAAGAGTTAGAAGGTCGTAATTTCCTGAATAGCCCATTTCTTCATAAACCCCCATAAGTTCAATGTTTTTTGGCTAATTTATAATTCTTTAGAAAAATTATAATATTAGCCACTAAAACTCACAGGTGCAAAAATTTCCCTTGCTGCTAATATACAGTTTCTTTATCAGAAAAGCTGTGTACCGTCACAAACTAAAGTACACAGAGGCCTCTCCCTCAGATAACCAAGCAGGAAACACCCAAAAAGAAGTACCACTGCTTTCATAAAGAAATATATCCAGCTAAAAACATTTCCCATCTCAGCATATTCATATCCATATCCATAGCAGTCAAATGGAGATTAAAGCCAATCAAACATTGGACACTCCCGAGTTTCTGTAAACGCCCAAATTGTTTTGTCAGAAAATATTTATAAACAAAACTGATTCTTCTCTATTAAACTTCTTAGCAATAAAAATATAAATCCAGGTATAGATGATACATACTTTTTTATCTGTCAGACGAGAATATTTCCTGAAAACAGACAGGATTCCAAGAAGCTCCAAGTATGAAATGGTCAAGTGTCCAGATCCAGCAGTGCTATTTACACAAACATCAAAACAACTTGTTCAGGGTCACTTACAGTTACCCTCTGGCCATACTGAGAGAAAATTTCCAATTAACTGATTTATAAATTAGGAGTACAGAGGCCTAATTTTGTTGACATTGGACATTTATGTGACCTACATATGCCTGGTTTTACAATCCAAGTATATGTATTTACAATTACCTGAAAGAAAAGACTGAGCACTTCAGGAGGTCCATGAACCAAAAGAAGAAGACTATTAACATGGGCAAAAGTAGAACAACCATTCACATAGAATCACAACCATTCTTGATTTTGCATTCATTTATATTCTGAAACCACCAAGATTTCATAATGGGGTTATTTTAACAGAATGAAACTTGATTTGGTATAATTCATAATTAAAAAAAGGGATAAGAGCACAGTCAGCTTCCATCCTTCAAACATAACGCAATGGACTTAATACGGAGGACATTTATACCAATCTGAAGAGCTCGTGACCTATAAATTAGTATAACTTAACACTTTCGGTCAGATTTCCACAGGCTCTGGGTATTAAGAATGTCACACACAAATACCTCAAGTATACTGAATCCTTTGACAGATCTAACTAGATACACAGACAAGGGATCATATTAGCATAACAGCCTGCCCGATTACCTTATCAAAGAAATGACTGCTGGAAGATTGGTTTAAATGGCCACAAACATGGAAGATAACAAATTTGGAATTGTAAAAAACGAGAATTTATGCCTCCCAGGGCCACAGATTGAGGGGGAGGGAAGAAGGATTCGGATTTAAAAGAAAAGCATTTACATGAAATCAAAGACTGTCTCTGTACAATTCATAAAATTTAACTTTATGGCAAAGCAAAACAGGGAAAAATGAAAATTACAAAAACTTTCCTAAAATTGACTGTGCATGAAAATCAGTAAATACTTTAAATAAAATACATAAACAACTGCTAATAAAGCGATGACAGATAACAAATAGCTTATTTGAACCACAACAAAGAAAAACTAAATTGCCATCAGAACCAGATCCTGGAGCAGGTAGTTTTGAGGGTCAATGAAAAATCAGCACCCTATCAATAGGGGGAAAAAATCCATAATTAGTACAAATTCCTTCCTGAGTCAAAAACCTGGAAATTCATTTGGAATTCAATTCTAAAACATTATGCCAAGAAAATATCAAACCATAAGATCAAATGGGATAAGCTTAAGCGGTGTTAAATCATAGGGGCATCCATAGCAGAGCCACACGTCCAAACCCCCAGGACATTTGTTAAGAGTTGAAATTGAATGCTGCAAGTCCTAGGTGACTTGGATGGGCCGAGTAACCCCTCTGCAGCATATTCCAATTGAAAAGGCCGGATGCAAGATTTGGGTGACCTTGACAGAAGAGAAACCCCTCTCCAATGTATTCCAACCAACGTAACCAGGTAAAAGTCCTGGCCCCTGGGTAACTTTGACTAAAGAGATACCCCTAGCTGGAGGCATTTAAGCCAAAGAATACCAAGCAGGGAAAATCTGCCAATTAACAAGCCAGAAATTTGACTTTGGGATTCATTTCTAAAAACTTATAGGAAGAAAAGGTCAAGCTTTAAGGAATTTAGAAGAGGCAGAGGCCATGTGCAAGTCTTCGGTAGTTTTGATAGAAGAGATACGCCTAGCTTATGACATCTGAGCCAAACGTTACTGGGGAAGTAAAATTTACCAATTAACAAACCAGAAAACCGAATTGGTGATTCACTTCTAAAACATTATAGCAAGAAAAGATCAAGCTTTAAGGAATTTAGGAAAACCAATATGATTCTAAGAAAAAATGAAATCTCCTATCATTCATATAGCATCGATTGGAGGTGAAATCCAGAAATATAAACAAATTAGAATCGAAATCTAAAACGAAGCAAATAAAACAACTTGCTTTAAGGATTTTAGAAAAGCCAATATGATGTTATTTCTCTTTACACAGTTATCTCCAAAAAAAAATTCTGGGGATTAAAGCAAGACCAGAAACTAGACAAAAAAAAAACTAAAATCTAAATCTAATCTGAAATAAAATGTAGAATCAAAACCCAGAAACTAGACAAAAAATACTAAAATCTAAATCTAATCTGAAACAAAATGTAGAATCAAAACCCAAAGCTTTCACCTTCCCTTGTTAAGGATACCCCAATTCTCATATCATTTTCGAGAGGCAGAGGCCATGTGCAAGTCCTCGGTAGTTTTGAGAGAAGAGATACACCTAGCTGATGACATCTAAGCCAAAGGTTACTGCGGAAGTAAAATTTACCAATTAACAAACCAGAAAACAGAATTGGTGATTCACTTCTGAAACATAATAGCAAGAAAAGATCAAGCTTCAAGGAATTTAGGAAAACCAATGTGATTCTCGGAAAAAATGAAATCTCCTATCATTCATAGCATCGATTGTAGGTGAAATCCAGAAATATAAACAAATTAGAATCGAAATCTAAAACGAAGCAAATAAAACAACTTGCTTTAAGGATTTTAGAAAAGCCAATATGATGTTATTTCTCTTTACACAGTTGTCTCCTTATAAAAAAATCTGGGGATTAAAGCAAGACCAGAAACTAGACAAAAAAAACTAAAATCTAAATCTAAACTGAAACAAAATATAGAATCAAAACCCAAAACTTTCACCTTACCTTGTTAAGGATAACCCAATTCTCGTATTATTTGCTCTCGCTAAAAGAATAGGAGCGCTGGGAAGTTCTCCAACAATCGACACTTGTTCTATTACTCAAAAATTCCTTCCCTGAGATATTTTTCTTGTTTATACTACTAATCAACAACAATAACCTCTTGGAGTATATTATCTCCTGCAACACACACGAGAAACCCGCCGAGAAGACAAAGACAAGGAGAAATCCAACCCAAGACAGACGACAAGCACAGCAAAAGAGCAAGCCCCTTATATTAACTACCCATGCACAAAATCCTATTGCTCACGCTCGTAACAATCAAATTCACCCACCCTGCATCATTCCTCACATTCAGTGCCCATAAAAAACTAATCAACACGCTGTTGGCCAAACCCTGAGTGTAATTTGGGGGAAACTTTGATGGGTAGGAGCTTTTTTTTGTTTTCAGTGCAGGTAAATCGAAAGAAGGCTCAATTGGGCGGACGATTACGTGCCTGACAATGGCGGCCGAGCCCTCTCTGCATAGAAAATCAGTATTCTGTTCGGTCAGACCCTAATGCGAAGCAACAGGCGACGAGTGTAGCGAAGGCAGTGGGATATACACGCCGGCGGAAAGTCAGACATCCGTCTACATAATTCTTGACGGTAAATCTGACTTTACGTTAAGCGACTAGCGCGGAATTTTACAGCGTGGTCATATGCGATGTAAATATAACGCCGGGAACAGCGTCGAGCAAGCGTGTAGAATCTCTTGACGGGCCGGCGCCATCTATTAGCTCGTTTTTAATAAATTTGTCCACGTCCGAGCCGCCGGGTCTTATCTCTAAAACTCACCCATGTGGGCGTGTCGCTTTGTTTTAATCCACTGGGCCACGCTTCAAGGTAATTTTCTTTTTTTTTTACGGTCAAAATAACGTAGAAATTTTATAGTAATGTTAGTGACATTCTAAACGGCTTATTTATAAGAGAATAGCGATACTTTACGCAATGTGAGTTGAAATATTGATATTAAAAAAATTATACGATTTTAATTAAAAATATTTTTTAAATAAGAGTAAACGTTTTTTTAGTAGGAGCTATGAATCAAGGAATAGCTTTTAATTGGAGCTAAGAATCAGACTGGGGCACACTCGGGAGGCTCAAATCTCTCTATACCACTACCCACAACAAACTATCAATAGCGGGACCTAAAGAATAAACCAAACGCTCATAAAACCAAAAAAATAGTGGAATTGCACCAAAAACTAGCCAAAGGACAAACAAAACGTAGTTCAAAATATAAGAATCCAAAAGGCTCCAAGAAGGAGGGTGCACAAACAAGGAAAGAAGCAAAAACAAGACAAACAAAGGCAAACAGCAAGGCTTGCCCCAGCGGACCAAGAAAACCCCAAAGAAGAACGAAAAATAGAAGGTACAAGACTCACCACTAAACTGTAATGACGACTCATCCACAGGTTGCCGCAGATCTCCCGTTGCAATGGGAAATGAAGTCATCCATGGTCCTCTATACACCATCACTCACCAAGGTCTCTGCTTTTGCTCTCAACAACTCAGCGTCCATTCTTCGCCCTCTCCTATTGGCAGTGGCTCCTAGAATAGCATGAACCTTCAAAAATATTGGCCTCATAGGTGCGGGAGCTTCCTCAATCGACCGAGAAGAGATCAAGGAAGGCGCATGGGACTCCACCTCCTTAAAAGCACCCTCCAAAAGGATCACCCAATCATGAGCCAGCAAATAAAGAGATGGAAAAACTTGTCGTGATCACCCCAGCTAAAATCTTGATCCGGCTCCCCATCCTTCCTTTCCCACCCTTGAATGTCGATACACGCAGAGACCACTTGAAACCTGGGAGGACATTCCGCTATTCGATGCCCAAGGAGGTTGCAATGGAAGCAACAAAAGGGAAGACCTTCATAATTAATAAATTGGGTCCATTTTCCTCAAGCAAAGAGAATGGTCACTGAATGAAAAATCGGTTTGGTGAGGTCTATAAGAGCACAAATTCTGATAAATCTACGAGCTCAAGAGGAAACATCCACCTTCAAAAAAGAACCCACTCTATCCCCCAATTTTTTGATGTTCTCCTTAATTAAAAATCTTTTAACATAAATTTCTTTTAATATTATTTTATAGATGTGATGGTTCATAGAAGATGTTAAAAAGTGTTATACGTCTCTAACCAAAAATCTCTTAACAAAACTGTCTTTGACATTATTTTATAAATTATGGAAAGACTCTCTCTTTGACAATAGTATTTTCCACAACTCTCATAATAAATGGTAACTAATGTTCTTCACTTTCAAGTTTAAATTAAAGAGATCATTAAACAATATGATAACATCATCTTCATATCCAGAAATTGATCTTTGTATAAAAACAAATAAATTTAAAAATAATGAAGAAACTTGATATTAAAGACTAATTTTTATTAATATATTTAATTTTAAAAAAGAAAGCTTTGTAATTAATCTTATTTCTTTTTTAATAAATTTTACATTTAGTAAAAAAAAAAAACAATAAATTTTTATGAATCCATTTTTTTATGAATTGAATTATAATTTTAACAAAATTTTACTTTTACTTTATGTTAAATGAAGGATATCTATTCTATTAAAGTTATTTGGAATTAAAGAATATTCAATAAATTGGAAAGAATAATTATTAAATATTATAAATATTTTTTTTTTTTAATCAAAATAAATTAAAAAATATTATATTAATCTAGAAGACAATTAACTTAATAAATTATATTATATTTTTTATAAATTAATCTAAAAGACAATTTATATCAATTAAAAAATATTACCATTATATTAATAAAAAAAAAAATAACCAATATACCATTATATTAATCAAGAAGGGTCAACTATTATACTATTCAAGAAAAGTTAACCATTATACCATTATATTAATTAAGAAAGGTTAACCATTATAAACTTTAAAAAAGGTTAGTGATAAAATCCTAAAAAGAGTTAACAATTTTAAACTTATAAATAACACACAATAAATTTATAATATACCATATTCTTCTTTTTGGTTAATGTATTAAAAAAGGTTTTTTTAAAAAATTATAAAGTCTTAAAGTTGTGTCAACGGAGGGGAAAAAGGATTTATGGAGTACCATACACATGACCTATTAAATTTTTTTCTAAATCAAGTTTTGGAGTGAGTCATGTGAAAGCAAGTTAAAAAATATTAATCTAATACTTTAGGTATGACCCATTAAAACTTCATCTAAATCTAGTTTTGGAGTGAGTCATATGTTTGTGATATAAGTAATGTTTTTTGATATATGAATATCTTCCTCTTCGATAGTCACAACATTCAATGATGTTTATATATAAGTTTAATAGGGAAATATAAATGATAAGGCATTTACAAGAAAGGATCATGAGTTTACATATTAGTTGGGTGTCTTTTATGTGTGATTGTAAATTAGGGAGAATTTTTTTAATTATTATTTGATTGGGTAAATAAGAAAGTTTTGATTGGATCATTCAATTTGATATAAAGTTAGTTTAATATTAATTAGATAAAATAGAAAATAGTACATCTAAATGTTTATAACAAAAATATCGTAGTTAGCAAAAGACAGTGTTTAAAATAGGAATGAGAAATCTACGAAAATATTACAAAATCATAAATCTTTTGCTAAGAAGTCGTCAAAGGTCAGCGAAAGAGAAACTAAACATCCAAAAGAAAACCAACCACTAGACCAACTACTGTCAATAAAATGCTAGAGAATCCAAGCCAATGTTTCACCCAAGAAAGACAGGCAAGGAACCATCAATTAGCCAATGGTTGGGATCAGTGTTCTTCCACGACATGAAAGAAGAACTTCCATTGTCCATTGGTTCCCTTCCTTTACCATTTCTTCAATGTTGGAATGTAGCCTTTCCGCCTTTGTCCTTCGTCCTTTCTTTTTGATAGTTAAATCCATAAGAGCTTTAAGTTTTCCCTTAGAAGAATGAGAGGGGGAAGCAAAGGGGGCCAATGAAGTAGAAGTGAAAGGCACCACTGAATCCATTTTCACCTACAAAGTGTCATCCCTCCTAGGAGGATGTTCCCCAACTGAAACAAGGAGTGGGGAAGATCTAAACAACTGATAGAAAATGCCATGGTTGCACCATAAGAAGTTTTGGTTTGGAGCCCTTTTTTTCTTCCTCCAAATCAATCGAGAGTGAGGAGGACCCTTAATGCCTTTAGAATAACATCCATCAGCTTAGTGTCCGATGAGGTTACAATGAAAGCATCTAAAAGGAAGACCTTCAAATTTGAGATATTGGATCCACAAACCTTGGGAAGAGCAAATACGAACAAAATACTGAAGAGGTTTAGGGATATCCACAATAGCTCAAGCTCTCACAAATATTTTCTCCATAAAATCCTCATCTAGTTTCATAAAGGATCCCACCTGATTGATTAACATTATGATGTACTCTTTTTTTCTTAAAATGGGAGGGATATTGTGAAGTCTGATCCAAATGGGAGCCGCTGTCACCTCTACCTTTTCAGGGTCAAAGAAAGGATTCCATTTGTAGAAAAACACCTTGAATTTGCCAACAAACCATGGTCTAAATGACCTACAAAGTCACAATTAGCAGAACAACGGAAAATAACTTGGAAGAAATTATGGCTGAGTAAGGTGAAGGAAGGTGCTTCCATTGAATTCCACACCATCTTGGCCCAACAATCAAGGTCATAAATCAGAAGTGGGGAGCCCACACATTAGTAAAACAAGCAACAATTGCCCAAATCTAAGCTCAAATCTAGAATGCCTTGATTTGAAAACACCATATCTAGAATTGTGTTCAAGACAAACACAAGAAAATCCCCCAATAGAAAATAAGGGGAGGAAGAGTCTGAAACAAGGGTTGGAGGAGCCCTGCTACCAACTTCAATCCACACCATTGAGGGAGTTGATTAATCTGAGACCAAGTTGGTCTTGTAAAAATTGCTATACTCATGGAAGGGGTTCACCACATTTGTGTAGTCAAGAAAAACCAACCTCTGCTTAGGAGAAGAGTTCATATGCACATTTAGGAGGGCACTAGAAGATTTGTTTGACGTTGGCAAAAGACCCCTACTGTAAGTAGCTTGCACCAAGTAGGCTTCCTTTCTAGACATTGTAGCATCCTTTTGGCCAACGACCACATGTAGGTGTCCTTCTTAGGCACAGTGGAATCCTTCTGCTTGTCGCCCACATTATTGGTGGTGGAGAAAAAAGCTTGCGTAGGGTCCGAAAATGACTGAGGTTCTACAGCATATTGTATGTAAGGTGCCACAACCCTGGTTTTCTCCCAAACAATTGTGCCTTCGCTGAGATCAGTGTTCTTGGATTAGTCAAGATTTAGGAACCATGTTGCAACCCATAATTGTCAATCTTTAAAAAGTCTCTACCCTACCATTTGAAGAAATAAGCTTGCACACCAATCCCGTCTACCCCTGCTCAGAGCCCATCACGTCCTCCCCTACTCCAACATCAAAAATGCCTTCCCAACCAGAGTCAAAACCACATGCATCAAACTCAATGTAACTTTACGATTGACTAATGAAAGACCGAGCAAGATTTTTTCAATTTGAACTTTTTCCCTCTCATGATTTTAATTTCAATTTCAATAAATTGAGAAACATTAATCACATGTTTAAAATATTTATAATTAAAAATATATATTTATAATTAAAAAGTAAAAGAATAAAATATTTACAGTTAAAAAATATATACTTAATATTTTTTATAATAATAATGACTTTTAATATCTTTTAGATCAAATTAATTTGTAGGATATATTTTTGTATAAAATATATTATTGAGGTAAACCTTAATGAATCTCATGGTGAAGGTATGTCTATTCCATAGACGAGGCATAAGCTTTGAATTTGAAATGGGTGGAGTATGTGGAAAATGTCTCCTTGATATTTTATTTCATATCATTTTATATATGTTTTATACATTTGGCATATTTGAATGATTGGTCTAAGTTTAGAATTATTGAACTATTATAAAGACTTTTAAAACTTGAAATTCTTTATGTACATTCCCATGTAACCCCCATATTAATCATGTGATCATTTGGGCTTGCTGTCAAAGATTGTTTATATAGTTGTGACACTTGTCAGGACCATTTGTATGATCTTGGCATGTTTTCTTATGGCCCCTTTTTAAATCTGTTGGTCTTGTTCGTATTTTTTGCATTTATTGTTTTTAGTTAAATTGGAGTTTAGAGTTTGGTCATATACCCAAAGTTTTATCAAGATTGAGTTCAAGTCATTTAGATAAATAGACAAGTGATTAGGTTCATTTCATCACCAAATACTTGTTTATTCTTATCAAGCATTCTTTTGAGAGCACTTTATTGGAGTTTTTTTTTTTAGATAGGTATTTGCTTTTGATTGGAGCTCCAACTAGTCTGGGACACAATCGGGTGCCTAGATCTCCAAGTGATTATCTATCACACGTACCAAATTTATTAATAATGGGTACAACTAGCCCGAGAATACTAACAATGGTCACAACTGGCCCGAGAATACCAACGACCGACCACAACCAGCTCGAGAATACCATCAATGGTCACAACTGGTCTAAGAATACCAATGATCGACGACAATCGACCCAAGAATACCAATGATTAACCACATCCAACCTTCAATACTACACTGAGACTTGACTCTGGATGATGCTTGAAACAATCAAGTCACTTTACCAACTCACCCACATCTCATCAATTTATTAAAATTATTTTTACTCTACATTTTATTTATATATGTACTTTGATGGGTCTTACAAATTATAAAGGTAAAGCATTGACACTCACCTTATCCATGTAGGGTCCTAAACCAACCCTGTCACCATTTGTAAGTCTTGACCAAAATGGTGTAAGTTTATTAAGATCATTTGTACGGTCCCAAAGAGTGATCAATTTCATCTCTACTATCTTAAATATATTTTCTAATAAATTCAAATTTGACAAGTGTATAGATATTGATAATCATTTATTAACATAAATAATAAAAATTATAACATCAAATTTGAAAATAAATCAAAACTTTGTATGATTTTAATCAAAAAACTAAAACCCTTTATCTTCTTACATATTTAATTTAATAATCAATTAAATATTATTTATTATATCTAACATAATTTATAACATTTAATTTGAAATAAATATATTCATATATATAAATTATATATATTCTGTTATTAAAGAATATATAAAATTAATTAAAAAAACAATCTACTTACAAGATTGCACATGACAATCCCATACACCAAATTAATATCTTATTAATGACACCAAATAAAATAACATTTATCTTTAAAAAAAAAGGTTCCCTCACTTTAAATGTTGAAATATTAAGTACTTTAGCATCATTTTTAATGTACATATTATTTAAAAAGTAATAAACATCTGTGACATACACATTGTGCTCCTCTTTGCTATGGGTAAAGTTTCATATGATTTAACCCTTCATGATAGTGGAAGTTAAGGACCTCGTGACCCCCTCATCATACACACCTAACAATCCTCTACCTTTCCTTTTCACAAAGAAAAGGAAATGGCACTCACATGCTCAAATCAAAGATAATGCCACAAGGAAACTCACCTTTCCCTTCCTACGTCACTTATGACTTGGCCATTCTCAATAATATCTTTACCCTTTATGTAGCTTTGTCCTATGCCCAAAAATAATTTTGGGGATAAGGTGCCTTTCTACATAGTTCATCATTGAAGCATGTCAGAACACATTGGTATGTTGATAGGCATAATTTATTATGGTAATTAGGGGTAGCGGTAAAATGTTATTGTGTGATATATCAATAAAAATCGTAAATTTGTAATTTGATGTTTAATTGATTATTATAGGGTAATTTTGATTTTAAATTTGATGTTAATTTGATTGATATAGAAGAGTTTGTGTTCTTGTTTAGAGAAAGCAAATGAAAAATCGTGATATTTTGAATATAGGGTAATGTTTGAAACTCATTTTTTATTTTTGATAATATTTTTGAAGACGATTTAGTAATAGAACTAGATTAAGATAATTTATTTTTTTTAATAAAAAGTAATGAAATCATTAATCAATATAATATGAAACAAATCCAAATTCAAATGAATATATTTAAAACATTTGTACTAGTTAAAAGACATTGTCCATTACATATAAGATTAAAAAATATTCATTTTAAATTTGATGTTCAATTAATCATTATATGAATTCTTTTACTTAAAAAATTATTAAAAAATTGTAATTTTTTGAATATATGATAGACTTTGAAATCCATTTTTCCATTGAAACCATCTACTATCAATGAACAAAAAATTTGTGAAAACAATAAAATTATTAATCAACATAATATATAACAAATTTAAAATATATATTTCAAACTTTCTTTTTTCAAACACAACTTTCTATAAATATTTTATTTTATATAATAAAATTTTACTAAAACGTTCTATAATAAAATATCTATACGAATTAATAACAATAAAATTTTAAAACAAAAAACTTTGGAAACTACCTAGAAAATGCAAAGCCATTTACCTTATAAAATATTTAATCACATTCATATGCCCGGCACAAAATTTAATGATAGATTGACCTCGACCCCAAAAAATGAATAATAATAATAATCTCTTGCATAGAATTAAACAAGGTATGGCCATAGGATTAACAATTAAATATTGTTGGGGACCAACTCACAAAGATGAAACTATCGAGAAAATCCTAGGCCCATAAATCCTAGGCCCATGGACGAATGGCATTTACTTTGATGAGTGCATTTTATCATTTGGTCCAACATATATCTTTAGTCAATATTTTTTTATGGAGAACGCGTGCCTATGTCGAAGTTCATTTGTCCTTGAAGAATTATTTGATTAAATTAGGCATGAATTGAATATATTGTATGGATGGACCAAAGGTCGGTTGTAGTGGGGCATTGTGTATTACTAAATTAATTACTTTAAGGCAGTGGTTGCCTTTTTACTAAATGCCATTAAATTGTCACGTGCTAGAAATGTGTAATTTGAGGAATGGCTTTAAAAAAAAAAAATGATGATGAGAAAGGGAAATAGTTAGGTCCGTGGAAGATACCAATTTAGGTAAAAAGTAAATTGGTGGAGTCTTCTTAGAGTGACTTTAGTCCTTCATATACGATCTTACAAGAGGAACTTGTGTGGGGGAAGAGGATCTCTTGTATGTGGGGATTGATGAGGAGCGTATTGTTAAAAGTTTAATTTGTGATTTATTTTAAATGTAAAAGTTATGTTAGTTAGTGAAGTGGGGTTTTGTAAAGTGAAAGAGTATAAATCAATAGTTGTATTTTATTTTATTTAAAATTTATTATCGATGATTTTGTTTTATTTTTTGTGTATATAATATTAAGTAATAATAATATAATATTTATGGGGTAAGTGATGGTGGAAAATGAGGTGGTGTTCATTTATACGACATGACAATGCATTATGTTGGGAAGAGACAATTTATTTCACGATGAGATTGAGAAATGATGAAATGGTGAGGAAAGAAAAATCCATACAAAACATGAAAGTGGTGAAAGATTTCAAGGTGAGCTAGGTGGTCATGGTGAGGAGAAATGACATTCAAATACACATGCAAAGTTCAATGACATGTCACATATATGTCAATACAATATGTAGCTTCCACCAAACTATTTCAGTTACCCAATACATTATTGAAATAAGTGTCATCTCAATGAAAATGGATGTCTCTTTGAGGAATGTTGAGACTGGAAGATCACTAGTAGATACAACACAAATCATGGTTGATATTGAAGAGTGATAGCAAAGATTGCATGATTGAATGGTTATTGGTGATGAAGAAGTCCTTGCAGAAAAGTTTGGAGAGGTAAAGGGATTTGGTGGTGACATTGAAAAAAATGAGGCCAAGGCTGGAAGATATGAGCATCTAGCTACTAGAGTTGGCAACAACGGTCAATCCCATGAGGAACCATAAGAAGAGTTTATTTAGCATCAACGACCACATTGACTGAGTTGTTGGTCTTGTGGTGGTTGTGTTGAGGTTTTTTGACATCATTCATGAGCTAGACAAATCATTGTTGGCGGATCCACGATTGGAAATATAGGGCTACTTGAATATGATGAATTGACTCGATGGGACACTTAAGTTTTTAGCTAAGAAATGATGTATTTCGATGTAGTGGATGGAAGTTATTGTCAAGTATATGGCAAAGAATGACATTGGGGAGAGGAATTATGTGTTGTGGATGCATATTAGATGTTAATAAATGAGAAAATCAACATTGACCATATTAGAAAAAAACTCGTCATCGATCATATTAAACAAAAAATTAGCAACATAGATCATGGGTGATGAACAATGATCACAAGATGGTTTACATAATAGAAATGGTTATCGATGTAATGAATCAACGAGACATAATTCCTCTCCCCAATGTCAATCTTTGATCTTGTTTGAACACTTTACACAATGGAAGGAGAACCATCTTCAACAATTTTGTCAACCTCCTATCACTGACACCACTACACCATGGTTCATTTTAGTGGGCTATATAAATCTTTTTTGGAAGTCCTGAGATGAATCGAATTCGCAATGGTGGTGAATTAGTTTATAAGGCATATCAATATACAGGCGAATCATGCAATGCCACACGATGAATGATGTGGATGAATGTTGATAATATGTAAATAGATGCATATACAACACAATTAAATACTGGCATGCAACATGGTGTGGGCAGATGCTGGTATCATTTAGGCGAATGTTGAATGGTGTGGGTGAACACTGACAATATGCAGATGGATGCCAACTAAATGCCAACAAACATCGAATGCCACATCATGGTGCTAACACTCATCCACATTATGATTTGGCATTCGTCCACACACATCATGCATTAGGTTGTTTTACAAATTCTAAATAAACATCCATATCATATCGGTGAATGCCTGCACGATACATGTGCATGTCTAGGATGTATGAAATAACACCAACACTATGTGCTCACCACGCACCCATGTGAATACTAAATGTTAAGGGGAGTGTTTATAGTGTCTCTCCCTTGGGAGAAGTTCCCTGGGCATGCATGTGGGATAATTATCCACCATGCATAGACATCACTAATTTGTGGGTATGCATGGATGTTGTTATCCATTAGCACATGTCGAGAGGTTACAAGCATCCATTGACAGACTGTGATTGTCTGCTAGTAAATTATAGACATTCACCACTACAAGCATCTATCAGTAACTCGTCAGCATCCATTAACATCTCATGGGCATCTATCAGCATCCTATGAGAATCCATCGACAACTTGTGGGTATCTATCAATAGCTCATGGGTATCCATCGATAGCCCACAAGCATCTATCGGTAGCTTGGGCCCTACAGTCATCCATAGGATACCTACCGATGGATGCCCACAATACGCCAGTGGTTGCCCATAGGTTGTGGGTGTCCGCTTGCATCTTGTGGGGCCGTAGGCATCTACCAATAACATGCAGGCATCCATTGATGGGCATCTTGCAGGTGCCCACTTGGAGTCTTTGAGTATATGCCCACAGACTAATGCAATCTGCTCACACACTGCTAGTGCTGATTGACATAGTTAAGTGTTTTTTCTTTTATTAACATAGTGTACATAGTGCATAATATCAATTTACTAGTCAAACTATCAGTGTCTCCCTTACTATATATGATGAATTCATCAGGATTGGCTTTCGAGGTGCCAATGAACTACATTTATATGAGGAAATTTATATTCAAATATAGGTGAACCTCTCCTTGAAATTAACTTTGACCCTAAAATTTTAGGCGATCCCACCCTGTCAGCCACTCCACAAAAATTACCAATTGTCGACTTCAAAAAATGGAATATTTGTAGATTAACGAAGATTCGCCACTAAAAAAACCCTACACTGCACTGTCGGGGGTAATTGCTAGTGTTGCATCCATATAATATTATATTATATATATAATTAATTAATATTATAATACAAATATATATTATATATTATGATATTAATAATATATTATTATATATTTTATAATTTTATATATGCATATATAATATTATATATATATACTATAATATAATTGTATAGTACATAATATAATATATAAATACAATATTAGTATACTAATAATTACAATAATATAATATACATATAATTAACTAATATTATAATATAAGTATATATATATATTATATATTATGATATTAATAATATATTATTATATATTTTATAATTATATATATATTATGTACATATATTATAATATATAATTGTATAGTACATAATATAATATTAGTATACTAATAATTACAATAATATAATATACATATATAATATATAGAAATATTTACTAATAATATATATATATATATATATATATATATATTAATGGTAATATTAAAATTTATCAATTGGATAGTGTTGGGTTTTTTCCTAATCGTGCACCTAAAGAGAATAAGAAGTCCAAATAGCTAGCGCATTGGTATATCCCGTGAGAAATGGCCTTACATGCTCACCTAAAGCACACAACTTAAGACCAATTCTTGTTTGTTTTGTCACGTGATGGAGTATACATTGGGCTTTCAATACTAGGGTGCTTGAATAGGTACTTAGTTCTAACCAAAGACATCATAGCAAAACTAATTATAATAATCTACTCATTCCATACTTAAGCTATTTATCACAAGAAAAAAAGATAGGCATAAATCAAGAAAAAGAGTATTAGTACCATTGGTTCCATAATAAGTTTACAAGAGGTATTTCAACAGCACAAGTATTTCATCTTATTACATATCAATGATCACCATACATAGGTCACAATGAACATCAGGATCATGACTAAGATCAAGATTATAATTATCCATCCCTTTTCTAAGTAAACTAAGGGTATTTATACATGGTTTTACCCCAATCATTCAACTACAACATTAATATATAAGTGATGACTTACGAACAACCGTTAACAATAATGAGATATGGGAAGTTGTTATAATGAATTCCTGTCGATTAAATCCTAACCACCCCTATATATCCTCTCCATGTTGGATATTTGATGTCATACTCCTATCTTCTTGTGGGTCAGTGCTAGATCCACGCTTGACTATTCTCCTCCAATGCTGACAAGAACTATTTTCTAACTGTTTCTACCTTCCATGTCCTTGTCCAAGTCATACATTAATTGTCTATGTCTTGCATCCTCAATTCCTCTATTTTTTCTACATCCTTGTTCCTCACGACTTACTTCTCCCACACCAAGTCCTCATGTGCCTTGTCTCTCCCGCACTTAGATTTACTTCCATGCCTAGGTTTACTTCCACACCCATCTCTCTTGTGTTGTCCTCTAAAAAGTACTTAGAATAAATCAATACAAAATTTGGGTTTCAAAATCACCCTACACTAAGCCAATAGTCTGTTCTAGACTATGCACCATCATAGGGTCCCTCAAATACCAAAAATTCAAGGCCCATATGTTCAACCTGACACTTGAATTCCTCCTAGTGGTTTAGGGAAGTCTGCAACTTAGAGGTAATTTATTCAACCTTGTCCTTTAATCATTTTGTCTCCTTGGACTATTATTTAAAGTCACCCACTTGAGTTATCAAAAGCTCAAGTGAAGCAGTGGCATCCTTCTAGATGTCCTCATGCGACCCAACCTCTAATAAAACCTATCCTTAGAGTACCACAAAACTGGTATTAAGCTCTTGGCAGTAAATGCTAATCTTATTTTCTAGTGCCTCCACATCTTCAAATGCTTTGGCACATTATGCTCTATCCTTTAATGTTAAGCATCTCATCTAGTTGTTGGCATTGGTGTTTTTTTGACTGAAGCCTAGCTTCCAAAAATTTAGTAGGTTGTGCCAGATTGAGAAAAACCCCACCATCTATGAGAATTGTGGCACCCACTCGAGACAAAAAGCTCTTACATACTTCGACAGATTCTACAAACTACTCTATAGCCCAAGTCTGCTTGCATTGGGGATTCACCTAGTCTTTGCATTTTTACAACAAAAGAGTCACTAGGGTCTCAAACTTATCAATGGATTCTCTTGTAAGCGAGATCCCATTGGTAAGTGCTGGCTCATATTACAAAATTAACTTGCAAAGTTTTAGAGTCTTCACTCTAGACATTGTTGTTGCTTTATGTTGGTGCTTGAGCTCTTTTAATTCATGTTCAAGCCTTAATATTTTAGCACATTCATGCCAGTATAGGATAACGACCTCTTGGTGATTTTGCTGTAGTTGGCCAATATGTAGAGCATTTTGCTTAGTGATTGCGAGAGCTAACTTAATGAGTGTCACACTTGCTTGGGCTAGTCAACACTATCGAGGATCCACCTAAAATGCCTTAGGAAGATCCACCCCCTTTGATGCCAAAATTTGTGCTAGTTGATGTAAGTTTAAAGTGATGTTCCTCATTAAAAACATCCATGTAAAAAGAGAATTCATGTCGAGTCTAATTGGAAAAGTTTTTCTTGAGGAAATACTCTCACATATATAATTCTTCTTCAAGGACATTTTGTTGGAAATAGCCACAAATAGAGAGGTTATCACCCCTATTTTCTTATTGTTGTTCAGATTCCCCAGTAGGCCCCTTTCACTTATTTTAATCATGCTCAAATATTTCAACGTCTAGATCAATTTGTTGTTGGTCATTCGGGCTAGCATCCTGGTCACTAGCACCTAGAGTTGTGCCTCTATCTGCCCCCTCTTCACCAATGGGATTCTTAATGTCCATTTATGAATCATTAGGGGTAGGATCTTCTTGTTACATTGAGGTTTCCTCCTTTATCTCAAAGGTAGCTTCCTTAGGTTCCTTCTTAGGTGATGTATTAAGAGTCACTGCCCTTTGTTTAGATACCCCAACACTTGGTGTAAAATGCTCTTATCCTGAAGGAATAGTTATCTATTGGGTGGTATCAAGGCCCTTTTTTTACTATCCTACATGCATCCCTTAGTCTTTTAGAAGTGATGGGTCCATCCTTTGACATTTAAGTTGCTCCTCTTATGCACTTCCATTGACATCAAGCCTTGGCCTCTTCTCTTGTCTTTACTGCCTTCTTTGTGCTATTATTTCTAGTGAGAGGGGAAGGGTTTCTCTAAAGCACTCATGGCTTTCTAAATCCTTCTTCTTAGGATTTAAAATGTAATATAACACATGAATGTGATGCCCTATAAGAATCTGGTGTGCGTTGATATTGGTATTATCTAATTCATTCTTTTCCCTATATGCCTTCTTTCTTGGGTAGACATATAATTGATGAAGAGTATGAGTCTCATCATCAATTTTATCAAAATCAATTTGCACCTGGTGCATGTCAGTAATGTGAATCATAAAATTCTTGAAATACTTGGTAGTGAAAGCATATGGTAACTTTAACCACCCTGACAAGTTATCTATGGGCTCCACCTAAATGCATGCGAGTGAATAATGTTGCATAATACGAAATTGGGATTGATTTCCCATTTACATGGGCAAATGTTTGGGGATGCACCATTAATTTTTGAATTCTTCCTTCATCCCTTCAAACCATCATTTCATTTTCACCTTGTGGGAAGGGGAGATGATGCATGGACAGGTGAACTATTGGAATTGTTTTGTAGGGGATTTATTTTTGAGTGGATAAACCCATTTCAGTTCCTTATCAACATATTTTGTAACACCAATCTCATCAAACACCAATAAAATAAAAATCATGCCCTAAATAAATTTATGATTTGGTAAGTGGTGGGCCTTTTCAACATCCTCCATAATCCCTTCAGTGAAATACTAGGCATAATTATACTTTTTCCCCTGGGTTATCTGGCTTGCCACATAGAGGTGTGCCATGTCAACCTCTTTCCATCCATCCCCACTCCAAAGCTTGGTCATTTACAAGAATGTAGCTACCCAAATGGTAGGATATTGGAGGCTAGAAATATACATGACATAGCCATTCTTTTTATACTTCAGTGCTAACATCGCCTTCTCAACTACGTCATGGTCCTCTAGATCCATGTTTAGGTCAATGCCCAAACATTGTAACCCTATTACCCTATTAATATTTTGGGTAGTGATCCATATTATATGTCCTACAAAGTGTAAATAGTCCTCATGGACACACAAGATTATAAATCTTACCGCTTCCATGGGCTTCACAAAATAAAGCAAGTTGAAAAGTTGGAACACTCCAACATTTTTCAACATATTGAAAACTATGAGGTTATAAGTGACCTTATTCCTAGTGTTCTGGAACTTGAATCTATAATCATGTTACAATTCTCCCTCATTTCTAGGATAATGATGGTTGTAGTCAAATAATTGCTAGGAAGAAACCTTAGACACCCAATTTTCATCATGTAAGGTTGATTTGGGGTAATACATTTCTTCAATTAAAATAGAGGGTGGAGGTGGTGTTGTAGACTTCTTTTTCCCCTCACACACCATCATTAGTTCCTTCATGATATATGTCTCTACTGCTTGATGTGCCATGTTTTCTTATTGCATGTTAGACTCACCATTGGATTCCTCCCATATCAAAATAAGATGTACCTTCATACTCTTCCTCTTCATGGATTACTAGTAAAGGTTCACTCCTCATGGCATTCTATTTTGGCTACAACACCCTCTAAGGATATCTAAGGTTGAGGCATAACTGTCTGACTCTCCTGAATGAATATGTGTTTCCTACCTTGAACTTCCTTGGCCTTCTTGATTTAGCTTCCTTTAGTGGCATACACTAATACTTGCATCTTGAAACTCTCTCCACAACATTCCTACAATCACAATTCCACTCTTTTCTCCTTTCATGATTATTGCCTCACTTCTAAGCTTCAAATTTGTCATTGTAATTTGATGAACACTCCTTTTGGTGGCTTAAAAACACTTTTCTCAAGCTTTACAAATCTAAAAATATTCAACATTAAAGTGTTAAAATGAGGACTTTTTAACCTTATATAACCTTAAAAACTTGCTTACATTTACTCTCTCATGCCTTCATCCATCACTTTGCTCATTAATGCTTCAAATGATATACCATGACATCTATTTATCATGGTTTCCATTATGCTTAACATTTTACCAATTTAATGCACCTATCATATCCTTGCACTTTTATCGTAGTGCATGCTAGCTATAAAAAAAATTAAATTTCTATTTTCAAAGGTGGGAACTACTTTTTTCCTCTTGACCCACTTTTTCCCTCCTGACCCATTCATAGTGGCTTTTCTTTTGTCATTCTTTTTCCATGCTTATAGTCATGCATCATCTCATACATGCCTTCTTGACCTTATGTTTTTTCACTTATACACCCATCATGTGTGTGTTACCCTTGTGCTTTCACTTGTGTGCCCAATATGTGCTCGATTCCCCTAGTTCTAGGCTTAGTTTAATCATCTTGAAACTTTCCCCACACTAAAATATTGATGTGGTCCTTCACGGGCATGACCAAAATGAAAAAAAATGAGAACCATATGCTGAAATAAACCTAAACAAAAGACATGCAAACAATGTGACATTTTATTGGAGAACAACAAAAAATCCTAAACTAAGCTAGTGGCACATGCATTATTGACAAAATTTGAAATATTACATGGAATGATATGATCAAAGCTGAATACCATTAAAATGTTCTAAAATAAATTGACCATCTAGCCATATTAGCTTGCATGTGCCTGTGGGATGGATGCTATGCATGATGATGAACCTTCCTAATTTATGTGAATTTTACTAGAGTGGTGCCTGAACTTGGAATCATAGACCAAGATGTGCATACCAGGAGAAAAAGTTTATTTTTTGAGATGTTTATCATACCAAGCTTTCTACTCTACTTTTCAACTCCTGAGCTCTAATATACAAAAAAAGCATGTTTCATATAGCTGTAATAAAGCATCAAGGCATGCTTTTAGAGATTCTTCATTATCTAGTCGACCAACATGTGTAATACATAAAGAAGGAACAAGGAACCCCACCAGTAGACCAGTAATTTCCTATAGTGGCCATCTTGTGTATGCCTTCTATGCATATATTATATTGAACCTTTTGGAGTGGCACAAAATATGGTTTCTACTCATATTTCATATTATCTCTAACATCACATGCCACATATTCCATAGGCAATTTTAAGTGGTCAAATGCTGACTTAGGGAAATCGGTGCTAGTACCCTCATTAACTTGACATACAACCTTCTACTTACCCTTCTAGATCTATTCCCTATGGTCATATTCATATTATGAGTTAGGTTCTAACTTACTCTGTTAGGTTGTGGAGCTAAAAGTTTCAACTCTTTGCAAACAGTAGGAACAGAAGGTTGCTGAGATCCATTGGCACCGGCGTCGGCATCAGGACCGACGTCGGTCGTGACCAGTACAGAATGCCACCAGCGACGGCAGGAAGTTGGCTGACGTCGGCAGAACCAGGCAAGCAGGGACCGGCGTCGGTCGCCTGTGTGTTCCAGAACTGTTCGTTGCACGAACAGTTAGTTAAGTGAACGAAGAGTTTGCATGTTAAGACCAGTTAGAGTCTTGAGCTGCGAGGATAATTGTCTAAATTAAGAGTCTAAGTTATTGTTTAAGTTAGGGATCTATTTATAGACCCATTGGCATGTATTGTATAAGTATGAGATAGAAAGGAAGAGTTCCTTCTGTTGTAAGATCATTGAGTTGCAAGTTGTTGCAAGCTCATAGGGGATCTACATGTAAGTTTGGTCTGTTGAATTGCAGGTTGCAGGTTCATGGGAGATCAACTTGAAGTGCTATAGAGTGCTTGGTGTATCGGCAGGGTTATTACTGACTGGTTGGAGAGGTGAACACCAATTCTATGTGTGAGTTGGTTGTTGGGACCGTTTTTTGTGTAGGAGAGTGTTGTGTAGAAGAATTACTGTACACTTGAGGTGTGGGAAACCTCTGTAAGGTGGAAGAGTGTGGCGGCTCTTTGTAGTATTCTTTTCTGTAAAGTGTTAATACAAGATAGTGTATTGTCTCTCATATTCTGTGCTATTGGTGAATTCTAGTTACTTGTGTTTCTGGTTATTTCCGCATATTTAATTGCTTATATTTGGTAATCATACTGTGCTCTTTCTAAGGAGCAAGATCCTAACAAGTGGAATCAAAATAGGTGTGTTTGTTCTTGGATTCCCTCCCTACAACTGGTATCAGAGCTTTTGGTTGGGATACTAACAGATTGGTTTAGATCTGGGTAGTGTGTTTTGATTACAGGTTACTCACAGGGTTTCTATTTGAGTGGGAGTTGAGCAATGGCAGAAGACAGTAAGCTACGAATGGAAAAGTTTAATGGCAAGAACTACTAATTATGGAGGATGCAGATTGAGGACTATCTGTATCAGAAAGATTTGTACTTACCGTTGGGTGGGGTTAATTGCAAACCCTCGGATATGAAGGATGAAGAATGGGAGGTTCTTGATCGGAAGGCTCTGGGATCTATTAGATTGAGTCTTGCATCATCTGTGATTTCCAGCTTATCACAGTGTAAGACAACGGTGGAGTTGATGGAATCTTTGGCAAATTTGTATGAAAAACCTTCCGCTTCTAATAAGGTATTTCTTATGAAGCGTTTATTTAATTTTCAAATGTTGGAAGGTGGATCTGTTCATAGCCATCTTAGTGATTTCCATGGTTTGGTAAACCAGTTAAGTTCAGTCAATATTGTATTTGATGATGAAATTAGAGCTCTCTTAATCTTGTGTTCATTACCTGAAAGTTGGGAAGGTTTGGTAATGGCAGTTTTTAATACTGTGTCTCCTTCAAAAGTCTTAAAAGTGGATGATGTTGTGAGTGTGATCTTGAATGAAGAGATACGCAGGAAAAGCACAGGTGAATCATCAGGAGATGCTTTGAGTGTTGAAGGCAGAGGAAGGCCAAGAGAGAAGATAGAGCATGGGAGATCAAGGCTGAAGCTAGGCACAAGATCCAAGTCTAGGTATGGCAGATTAACCTGCTGGAAATGTGGAAAGCAAGGGCACTTAAAGAGAGATTGCAGATGGGGTGAAGATCAGCATGAAGGACATGGAGAAGAAGAAGATGTTGCGAATTACATTGCACAGGATGCTCTGGTATGTTCTTTGGATAAAGTAGAATCTTGGGTTTTAGATTCTGGTGCCTCTTTTCATGCATCCCCACATAGGGAATTTTTTCATGAGTATGTCCAGGGAGACTTTGGAGAAATTTGTGTAGGGGATGGTAAGCCTTGTCAGATTGTTGGCAAAGGAAAAGTGAAGTTGAAATTGTAGACAGGTGACACATGGGTGTTAAAGGAGGTCATGCATGTCCCAGTTCTGAAGCAAAATTTGATTTCTGTTAGAAGTTTGGGTGATGAGGGTTGCACAGTAACTCTCACAGCAGACTCTTGGAAGGTTACCAAGGGTACACTTGTTGTAGCTAGAGGTAAGAAAGTAGGTACGCTTTATCTATCTACTTGTATTACTGATTCTCTTTCTGGGTTATCTACTTCAACTGTAGATTCAGAGATGTGGCTTAATAGGCTTGGTCACATAGATAAGAAGGAGATGCTTGTTCTTGAGTCAAAGAGTATGCTCTCGAATATGGAAGGCATGGATCGTGGTTTCTGTATGCAGAAGAAGAAGGTGACGTTTCTTGAGGAATCTGATGTTAGTGACAAGAACAGGAAAGCCTTAGTTTTCAAGGAGAAGGTGACAGACAGAGTTCAGCACAAGATGCAGAGGAATTTTGAGCAGAGCAAGGGTGATTTGGACAAGGGTTTGATCCAAAAGGAGCTCACGAGAAAAAGTTAGGTCTCACTAGAAAAACACAGAGACTGACGTCGACAGGAAAATCGACATCGGCATCCAGACAGGGACCGATGTCGGCTATGTGCAGCCCGACATCGGTGACTCAGGGCAGATAACGACCGACGTCGGCCAGGGGAAATCGACGTCGGCAAGGTGGCAGTCGTAGGGAACCGACATCAATCGGATGCAGACTGAGATGTGATCGGCATCGGTCACTGAGATGAATTTTGGGTGGACAGCCAGCTGTCATGGAGTCTCAAGCACCCATATGGAGGACTGAAGGCATAAGTAAGTTCTTAAATTCGTCATTTCCCTTCTTTACACTACTTGTTGCTCACTTATGGTATAGAACCAGGAAGTTGTTAAAGAAGCAGGACAAGTAGATCTAGGAAACAGTGGGAGCTTGGCATGGATGAGGATGTGATTCCTTGGAGGAGAACCAAACAGGTGTTTTGGGTAGAGTTGCCAGCTGGAAGTACGCACTGAGAGACGAATGGATGTTCAGGATGAAGAAGAGCAGAAATGGATACGTGAGATGGAAGATCAGGGTATATGGTCTTGTATTAGCTGTAGGGCAATGGAGGTTTGATCATTGTGTTTCTCTTTACCAGATTGGATAATATTAGCTACATTATCCTATTTCTATATGATGTGCTTGTTGCAAGGTTACATATACAAGTATTGCTGAACTAAAGGTAAAGCTAGTTCAAGGGTGTGTCATGGAGAATCTGGGAGCAACAAGATTCTTTGGCATGAGTGTGTTCTAGAGACATGGAGGTCTTGTTGACTTTGTTTCAGGATGATTGTGTGAGACCGATTAGCACGCCGATGGTTAGACAGTTCACAGAATAGGTGTCTTGATTCACATAATGAGGCTAAGTGCATGGTATGTACTAAACCTAAGTTTTCCCAAGCAGTGGGAGTTGTCACAAGTTTGGAGTCAATCTGGGAAAGTAATACTGAAGGGCAGTTCAGTGGGACCAGCAACAGGTGCACATGCTATGCAGGGTCAAGTTCTTTATCTACATGGTTGTAGATGCGGATGTGGCAGGTAATTTGGATGACAGGTTTTGCACTACAGGATTTGTGGTGGTTGGTCTTCAAGAGTGATCTTGAGGAGGGATACAAAGCCAAGGGAACAAACTAGATGGAGTACAGGTATAGGTACAGGTTGCAGCTGTTTATCTCCAAGTGGGAGATTGTTAGGTTGTGGAGCTAAAAGCTTCAACTCTTTGCAAATAGTAGGAACAGAAGGTTGCTAAGATCCATGAGCACCGACATCGGCATCAAGACCGACGTCAGTCGTGACCAGTGCAGAATGCCACTAGCGACGGCAGAAAGTCGGCCAACGTCGACAGAACCAGGCAAGCAGGGACCGGCGTCGGTCGCCTGTGTTCCAGAACTGTTCGTTGCACGAACAGTTAGTTAAGTGAATGAAGAGTTTGCATGTTAAGACCAGTTAGAGTCTTGAGCTACGAGGATAATTGTCTAAATTAAGAGTCTAAGTTATTGTTTAAGTTAGGGATCTATTTATAGACCCATTGGCATGTATTGTATAAGTATGAGATAGAAAGGAAGAGTTCCTTTTGTTGTAAGATCATTGAGTTGCAAGTTGTTGCAAGCTCATAGGGGATCTACTTGTAAGTTTGGTCTATTGAATTGCAGGTTGCAGGTTCATGGGAGATCAACTTGAAGTGCTATAGAGTGCTTGGTGTATCGGCAGGGTTATTATTGACTGGTTGGAGAGGTGAACACCAATTCTGTGTGTGAGTTGGTTGTTGGGACCGTTTTTTGTGTAGGAGAGTGTTGTGTAGAAGAATTACTGTACACTTGAGGTGTGGGAAACCTCTATAAGGTGGAAGAGTGTGGCGGCTCTTTGTAGTATTCTTTTCTGTAAAGTGTTAATACAAGATAGTGTATTGTCTCTCATATTCTGTGTTATTGGTGAATTCTAGTTACTTGTGTTTCTGGTTATTTACGCATATTTAATTGCTTATATTTGGTAATCATACTGTGCTCTTTCTAAGGAGCAAGATCCTAACAAGTGGAATTAGAACAGGTGTGTTTGTTCTTGGATTCCCTCCCTACATACTCCTTATAGGAGCATCATGATCTTGGAATATGGTCAAATCATCCTCAGTTGTACCATACATGGTCCATATTCTATTTTCAATTGGTGCCTGAATTCCTACTATTGCTTGCTAGATCGCTTACAAGGATAAATTCATATCTAATACGGATGAAGAAAATTCAAAGGTGGTAAGCATACCATTTTTGATGCATTATTAGGTATTCATATATCTTCACATTTTTTGATGAATATACCATGCTTTAGCCCAAGCACGTAGAGTGCCATAAAATGAATGTACCCATAAGGATTATGGTAAAAATGTCTCATCAACATTCCAAAGATCCTCATAATGGCTAGATGGTCATCCATGGACTCAACACCATTATAACTGAGTGTGGTATGAACCAAGTTTCATGGTGAAAATGATGATGTATCATGGCACATACATGTTCCCATGTCAATAAATTGTAGTGATGAGTAGGCCACCAATAAGCATTTGTCCCTTGAAGTACAATAGGGAGTATACACATATGTTCATCTTAAAAAACATAGTAATCCTCTAATTACTATAACTACCCCTAAACCTTGATTTAGCTATGAAACCTAGGTGTTTGATCCAACTAGTAAGGTGGTGATTTCATTAGGCATTCACCCATGAGTCAAAATGACTTATAACACTTAGTCATCTTATGTGAAACATTTATTTATCGACCAACTATAACACAACCTCATCCTATTAGGTCATATTGTCCATGCACCCAATGTTTGCAAGTAAAGTTGGTGATATAAAAGATGGATTTCACATCTCCCCATTGAATCATACCATCAAGAGTAGGATCTAGATGTTCATTTCCTTGTGTTGTGATGTTATAAATGTGGTTGAGGTCCTCATCAACATCAATTATTTCTATAAAAGGGGGGACTTGATCATTAGTGAGAGGAATGACTACACATTGGGTGTCATTTTAAAAGTTGATGTGGCACTTCTTAAACCACAAGTCAACATTGTTGGCATAGCCCCATGGTCGACCTGATAGAGCTAGAATATCACCAGCTTTGGCCAATTCAATTACTTCAAAATAACCTTTGAAAGAGACACCCACAATGTTAACAATGGCATCCTTGATAACTCCTATAGGCACCGCTCAAGTCTTGTTGGCCATAAATAGAACATGTAGGGAAGGTTACAAAGTGGGGTTCCCATCTTCCTCTAGGAATCCTTCATGAGAAAATTAACTTCCATGTCGATATTTACTAGTATATCTCATATCATCCACCATCAATGGATGCATTCACAATGATCTCCTTATCACATTTGACATTTGGCTAGACATAGGCTTCTTATCGGTGTGCATGGTTTAACAATGATTTGTAGGAGTCTTGGTTGCATATTGTCATAACTAGTTCTTCAAGTGGGGAATGATGTTTTCACCAAGGATTAGTTTTCATCTCTCTCAAAATTCATCCTACCTGGAGTTTATTGAGATAGTTTCTCTTTGAATCTTAGTGTGCATGGTAGTATCCTTCTCCTTTAAAAACTCAAATTTGCCTTGTAGATAATGTACTAAGGCCATTGTGTCGTGCAACACTACCTTTTATTTTTTAGCATCAGGGTTCATGTGGTTCTTCATGCTAAACCTTCTCTATAGGTGGAACTAAAATTAGTTGGTAATGAGCACTACTTCATGTTGTAATATTTAATTTGGGTCCCATTAGTGGGGTGGTAGGGAATGGTCTCCACCGAGTACTTGGATTTTTGGCAACACAAATCATCCCAACACCCTTCTCATTACGCTCTTTGATGATAGTTGCATATAAGTTGGGGAATTATTCCATACGATGATCATTCTAAAAAAAGGTGCAAGTTGCATAAACCAGGCAATCATACTAATAGTGGTCTATAGATCCACACTTTTAATTTGTCCTAGGTGGAAAATGACCACCCCCTCATCCATTATCACATCCTTGACCACAAAAAGATTGACCTCTACCAGACTCCTGATTATTAGCAACATAAGTTTAGCAAGTCCCTCTTGTGCATGATTCATGGATCTCATTGATGACTCAATAATCATTAGTATCATGCATGTATGCATCACATATTTTATAGTATAATGACACTTGAGCCTAGGTAGTACATTGGAGTAAGGGAAAAATGCTTACATTATGATCCTCTTGGAAAATCTCACAAGACTATTTTATTATGGTGTGAACATTCCTCCATGGTAATTTATTCCTATTACAACCCTCTACTTTGTAGTCAACACACCATAGGCCACTGCGTGTGTCATGAGCATTATCAGCTGTTCATTTCTCTAGTTGAGAGGTCATAGAAATAATCTAAGCCTCCATAAATGGGTTGATCCCTGTATCTATAATTCTCACAAATTCATCATAGAGAGTAGCTTTCAGTGCCTCACATGAGTTGGTAAAGGTCATTTTAAATATATCTTGATGAAATAGAAGTAATAACCCTCTCACAAACCATTGCGAATGTTGTGTTGGGTTAATCTCAAATGATAGTTTTTAAATAATCATTTTGAAATGCACATCATATTCATGCACACTTTTAGTGAACTCTTGCTTTGTGTCCTTTAAGGTAATGATGTTTTGTTGCTCAAACTCAGGAATGTCAAACTCCTAAAGGAATATAGTTTTCAATATTTCATATCTCACAACTACTTGCTAAGGGCCAAATTTATGATACCATTTATGCGTGTGATCCAAAAAAGTAGTTTTAAATTGAGTATCCTTTCATTATGAAGAAGTGATACCCTATGCTCACAAAATGAGTTCACACTTATGAATGTGTTCTATCACATTTTTTACACCTCAATATTTGGGGAGATGAAGCATCATATCATAGTACACCATAAGTGTACTTGGTGGTTATAATGGACCCTATCATGGCATTCCTCTAGTTCCTCCTAAAACTTATGGTGAAGGTTCGATAACACCTTCAGTGCCACCACATGATCCTCCCCCAATAGTACCATCATTGGTACTTCCTCCTACACTTCCTACAACAATAGGTGCACCAAAAATAATGGGCAGTGAGGAGGGTTGATTTGATATGGTTGGGGCTGTAGTTTTCCCACATTTTATATTAGGTCCACTTGGCATTCCAAGGTGAACCATAGGTCATACTTTCAATGTATAATTAAATGGTAAAGGTAAATTGTTATGCCAAACTTATACTCCTAAAGATTCCTTTGTTGGCTTGTCTTTAGATTCTTCAAATTCTACACTGTCAGTATCCCACTTTCTTACAAGAATTCCATCAAACTCAAATGCATGAGCATGTGTTATGGAGGGGGAATTAGGTATATATGGATTGGGTTTGACTATCAGTGCTTATCTTGATTCTTCCATGCATAGTGTGATATTGAAGGGTGTGAAAATGTGGTCAGGGGGTACTCATTATGCCTTTACATTCTCCTACAAATTTCCATAGTACTTCTAGTATCCTCTCATTGACCCCTTGGCTTGCTATCTCTCATAGCCATGTGCCTGACCTCATCATACTTCCACTTACATAGTTCCCACTGCTCGACTTCCATGTTAAACTCCCATTCTCATGCTAATGCACACCCTTCCATTTACCCACTAGTTGTGCTGCTCATGCACGAGAGATTTTAACCGTCTATAAAAAAGTTATCAAGTCAACCTTAAGCTTTTTAATCTCTAAAGGGAACTATTTGATATACCTTACATGTGGCTCTCTTAAGAAGTTGAACTATGATTCTTTTGGGAAAGAATATGTAGATACCATGTATTCTAAAATATAACTTTTAATCATTCCTTTCCACCAGATGTCTACTACACGTGTCCAAGTAGTTTCCAAATTGGTCATGGCCATCTGATGTTCTATTGATCAGGGGCCTTCCACTTGTAATTTATTGAATTTTTTTGTGCATACATCAAAAGTGAAGCATGTAAGTGCATGGGTAAATATATAAAGAATGATTCATACAAAGAATCATATAGATGTTGCTCTACCCATCTACATGCAAAAAATCTTAGTTCAAGATATTAGAACATGAAGTTTTATTCTATTGTACCAATCCAACATTTGATATTCTTTAAAGAAATTCACTCGTCCATTTTCCTACCATCATACTAACAAGTGCAATGGGTCCCAACAATAGAACCAAAATGTTGGGTTCTTTTCCTAGTGACATGCCTAAAGAGAATAAGAAGTCAAACTAGCTAGTGTGCTAGTATATCATGTAAGAAATGGCCTTGCATGCTCACCCAAAATGCATAACTTAAGAATAGTTCCCATCAATTTTGTCACATGATGGTGTATAAATTGGGATCTCTATACTAGGTTGATTAAATGGGCACTTATTTATAACCAAAGATATCATAGTAAAGTTAATTCTAACAATCTATCCATTTCATACTTAATCTTTTTATCAAAAGAAAAGAGGTAGTCACAAATTGAGGAAAACAATAGTAGCGCCATTGGTTTCATAACAAGTTTACAAGAGGTATTTTAGTAGCACATGTATTCCATATTATCACATATCAATGATCACCATACATAGGTCACAATACACATCAAGATCATGACTAAGCTCAATATTACAATTCTAAGATCACAATTATCCATCCCTTGTCTAAGTAAAATTAGGGGGTATTTATACATGGTTTTACAATAATCATTTAGTTACAACATTAATCTATAAGTGATGACTCTCCAATGACTGTTAACAATAATGAGTCATGATAAGCCATTATAATGAATTCCTAGTGATTCTGGGCCTAACTACCCCTATATATCCTCTCTATATTAGATATTTGATGTCTTACTCCTATAATCTCATAGGTTAATGATATATCCACATTTGAATATTCTCCTTTGATGATCGTGTGAACTATTTATACCTTTCACACCCTTGTCCAAGTCATATACTAATTATCTGAGTCTTGTGTCCTTAGTTCCTATGTGTTTTCAGCATCTTTATTTCTCACAACTTGCTTCTCCTATACCAAGGCCTCTCGTGCCTTGTATCTCTCATGCCTAGGTTTACTTCCACGCCCATATCTCCCACATCATCTTCCAAAAAGTACTTAGAGTAAGTCAATACAAAATTTAGGGTCCAACAGATGAAGTGAGTGTGTCTTGTGACATTTTTGAAATTGGATTTTACGTGGGATTCACAAGATGGAAAACATGATGATGTGATCCTAATTATCCCAACAAATCATAGGAAGGTGAATGACATAGGAAAGGGATAGATGGATAGAAGGGAGTAGGGCTGATGGATATATCTTAGCTTACATTAGGCTATGGAATTGATTTTAGGTGGCCTAAGTTTTTTGGGTAGGTTTTGAAAACTCTAGTGAGGCAAACAAAATGGTTGATATCAAGCTCATGATGACTAAATATTTCTCAACTTATGAGCATAGGGAAAAGGCCAACGTTTAAACATAGGACGATCCCACTAAGAATTTTGTGTTTTCAATTGGTAGATATTCAAACCTAGATCTTTTTGGTTCATGTAAGAATAGTTATCTTTATTAGGTGGATAGAGTGGATGGGTTGAAACCAATGAGTGAAATTGATGGGATCCAAGGTCTACCACAATGGAGGAAGGGGTGGTATATCTAAGAATCCTTGATTTGGTTGTATATCGATCTTAGCAGTGTTGGGAAAATGCCTTGATTGGTAAGTTCCAAGGAAGAAGACCCAATATCTACACCATCAGAAATTGGGCTAAAAGGAAGTGGAAGCCCAAAGGTGATTTAGACATATCAACCCTGATTAAATACTTATTTTCATTTATTTATCCAATAAATAGGATTAATCAGTTTTAGGAGTACACTGGTTCTTAGGGACATCTAGAATATCCCTTTAAAAATGAAATCTAGGGGTCGATCTAGAAAAGGAAATTTTCAACAAAATTCTAATTTGGGTTTAACATCTAGGTTTCTTGCTAGAATTTTTAGAGTTTGAGGTTTTGAAAGGTATTGCTAATTCTTTAGGGAAATTTCTCACCCTAAATCTTGGATAACATAGATAACATGTCTTGGATTTATAGATAGGGAGATTCCTCCCTCTATCAAGCTAAGGTCCAAATATGGTGATAAGCTTCAAAGGATAAAATCTAAAAATTTACCTCCATTTTGTTTAATGTGTAAGAAATCTGGACATGCATCTATTTCTTGTCTGATAAAGAAACATGTAAATTATAAATGGAGAAGAAAGGAGTCCTTAAATCTAAGGATAAAGAGGAGGTAAAAAATGATGGGTATGAAAAATAAGCAGAATTAGTTGAAAACCACGTTGAAGAGCAAAAGATAGTTTTATATGTTGATAATCAACAAGGTAGAACCGAGGTCATGGATAAAAGTGGGCCTAGGAGTATTAAGATCCTTAGGCATTATGAATAAAATGGAGGATGCAATGAGGATATGACAATGAAGAAAGGAATAGGTCCTGGGGATGGCAAGTGTGACGAGTTAGAATATCAGGAACAAGATCTCTATGAGGAGATCACAAATGGAGTAAACATGGAGGACATAATGATGGATAAAGAGAAAGATCTTTGGGATGGTAAATGTGATGAGCTATAATATCAAAACTAGGATCATTTTGAGGAGAATGTTAATGGTTTGGAGACTCCATTAATGGAGAAGGAGGAATAAGATATAAATATAAAGGGCAAAGATATCATAGAAGAGTAGTAGAAAGTAGAAAGGGATTTGAGCAAGACTTTTGATTCAGATGAAAAAAATGGAACTCTAATGCCAACCACTGAGATAAAGGGTAGGACAATGAGGGATCTTACCTTTTGGAAGAGAACTATGTACAAAGAGTTTATTAGAAGGGGATTAATGAAAATGGAGACAAAAGACACCCATGAGGGGGGAGAGATGGAGGATGATTGGAATTTAGTGACCCATATAAAATCAAAAGGCAAGATAATGGTTCATATGAGTGATAGAGTCACCAGAAGCACTAAACTGAAGGAACTAGTTAGATCTAGATCCAAATTTTTTGTTGATATGTTGTAGGTTGTTTGTTGTCTTATTGATGTTTGGTTGTTTGTTGTTGGCTACTTTTAATTCTTTGTTGGATGTTGTGTTTCATTTGAAGATTTACTATTATGTCTTGATTTTTATTGTATAAGGTAAGGGACCCTTTCAAAACCCTCATTTTACCAATATCAAATACATATATGTATATGTATATCTATACACACACACACACACACAGACACACACACACACACACACACACACACACACACACACACACACACACACACACACATACACATACATATTTATGTATATGTATATCTATATACACATATACATATATAAATAATAATACCATATATATATAATTTTATAATATAAATTATATTATAATTATACACACACACACACACACACACACACACACACACACACACACACACACACACACACACACACACACACACACACACACACACACACACACACACACACACACACACACATGTATGTATGTATGTATATACATACATGTATATGTATGTATAGGTAGATACATATATAACATATATGTATATCTATATACATTATACATATATGCTATATACATTATCTATTTAGGGTTTTTTATTGCTTATGCCATAAAATTGCCAATCTTCCCTTTACATACTTGGTTACTAGATACTCATGGGGAAGCACATTATAATACATGTATGCTTTTGGCCAGAGTTCTTTTGAAAATGGGAGGATATGGGTTAATCTGAATCAATATGGAATTGTTGCCTCATGCTCATTCTCTATTCTCACTATGGTTGATAATAATAGGAGCGGTACAAATTCTCTATGTAGATCTAACTTCTATGGGTCACTGCAATTTGAAAAGGAGAATAGCCTATTCATCAATATCTCATATGGGTTTTGTAATTATAATAATTGGTTCCATGATAGATAAAGGTCTCAGTGGATCCATTTTTCAAATGTTTTTGCATGGATTAATTGGTGCTACACTTTTTTTCCTAGTAGGAACAAGTTATGATAGGATACATACTCTTTTCCTTGATGAAATGGGAGGAATCGCTATACCAATACCTAAATTCTTTACTATGTTCAGTAGCTTTTCAATGGCTTCTCTTGCATTGCCAAGAATGAGTGGTTTTGTAGCAAAATCTATTATATTTTTGGGGAATATTTAAACATATATGTATATCTATATATATGTGTATGTATGCATATATATGTATAGGTAGATACACATATATGTATCTATATATATGTGCATATATGTATAAGTAGATACATATATGTATAAATACACATAATTGTGTATATATATACATACACATATATACACACACTTGCACATATATATGTGTATATATATATATATTGTATGTATGTATGTATATATATATATATATATATATATATGTATGCATGCATGTAAAGGTAGATACATATGCATACATATGTATACAACACATGCACACACGTACACACACACACACACACACACACACACACACACATGTATATGTATATGTTGTATATCTATATCTATCTATATGTATCTATATATAGATATACATACATACATACATACATACATATATATATATATATATATATATATATAATTTATTTATAATTATAATATATTACTATATTTATATATAATATAATATAATTTATATTATAAAATTATATATATTACTATATAAAAAAAATAATATATGGTATGTATAATTATAATATATTGTTATATATAATATAATATAATTTATATTATAAAATTATATGTATTTATACATTATATATATATATATATGTATGTATGTATGTATGTATGTATATATGTATAGGTAGATACATATACATGTATATCTATATCTATATATGTGTAGGTTGTATATATGTATCTATCTATATATGTATTTACCTAAACAAACATATACATACATATATATACATATAGATAGATATAGATATACAACATATACATATACACACATATATATATGTATATGTTGTGTACATGTATCTACCTATACACACACACACACACACATATACATACATACATACATATATATATATATATATATATATATATATATATATATATATATATATATATATATATATACATATACATATACATATACATATACATATACATATACATATACATATACATATACAACATATGTGTGTGTGTGTGTGTATGTATAGGCAAATACATATACATACATATATAGATGTATATTTATACAACATATACATATAAATAAATACATATACATACATATATAGATACATTTATATAACATACACACATATATATACATATACATATACATATATATATACATATACGTGTGTGTGTGTGTTTTTTTTTTATATTTATATATCTGTATATGTATGTATAAATAGACACATATACATACATATATAGATAGATACACATATACAACACACACACACACACACACACAATTAATTAATTTATATTATAAAATTGTAAATATTACTATATAATATATTATATATATAATAAAATAATATATGGCATGTATAATTATAACATATTTTTATATATAATATAATATAATAAAATTATATATATTACTACACTATATATATAATAACTATATAATATAATTCTATTTATATATTATGAAATAATATTTATAATTACTATATATAAATTTTATAAATATATTATATATATATATATTTTTATATTATATATATTAATTTAGTTTAGTTTAATTTATTGATATATAGAGGGGGAGAGGGCGGGAGGTAGGGCACCATTTAAATAAGATAATATTCGTTACATTCAAGTTAAGATAATAATCAATATGCTTAAGATAAGATAAAAAAGATATATAGGGAGGCCACCCCCAACCCCTCCCCCCTCTATGTACACTAAACTCTATATGGCCTCTATATATATATGGGAGTTAGTTTAAATATAGAGGGGCTCTAACTTTATATGGTTTGGCCACCCCCACCCCTTTATATATATCGGGATTGAGTTAGTTTAAATAGGGGTCACCATATATGGATCTAAAGGGAGCACTCTAACTAAATCTATATAGTCATAGCGCATAGACTCAAGAACAACTCTATTGATTAGAATGTTCAACCAACCTATTGAATCTCCCAATCATGCCCATACAATATTATCATGCCTAGGCTCCCCATGGCCAGACTTCTCCTAGTAGAAGATTATTACTCTATTAGATATTGGACATAGGGACACCTCGATACCCAATCAATATCTAATCTAAGATTTGACTGTTACTGTGACTAATTATTACTGATGAAGATGACCAGGAATACCTCTAATTATTTTTCCTTGGTATTCCCTTGGAATCTATCAAAATTGGAAAGGAAGCACTTGACCATATGGACTCTCAAACATAACATAACTATAGCCTATATAGCCCATATAACTCTATAGTTATAGTTTATATAAAGGGGGGGAGATCCCTTCTATATCTATCTAGCTCCATATATATAGAGAGGGGCCCCTCACCCCAAATATATAGTTATTTTGGTCCTCCCCCCTCTATATAAACTAAACTAAACTCTATCTAACTCTAATATATAAAGAGAGGGCACGAACTGTATATAATTTTTTTGGTAACCCCTCCTTCCATATATAATTTAGTTTATATAGAGGGGGAAGGAGGCCATATCCATCTAGTTTTAGGCCAAAAAAACTAGACCCCCATCCCATCCCATCTTTATAAAGAGGGAGAGGGAGAGGGAGAGGGAGAGGGAGAGGGGGGCCACTCCCCACCCATCTATATATACATGGCCTCCCCCTCTATATAAACTATATATGGGAGTTAGTTTAAAGTTTATAGTTTTGAATTAGTTATATTTTTGTTTAGTTTATAGAGAGGGTGGAGAGGCAAGGGCCCCTGTATATCTATCTAATGGGGAGGGGAGAGGCGAGATGACCAAAAAAATTCTATATATTGGGGGGAGGGACAGACCCAACCATAAAAAGTTGAGTTTGAGTTTAGATAGAGAGGGGCTTTGATCTATATAGAGAGGGGTGCCACCCCCAACTATATATAGTTTTTTTGGCAATCCCCCAAACCATAAAAAATTAAATTAAGTTAAGTTGAGTTACCTCTCTCTCTATATATATATGGGACCCCCTCTCTATATATAATAACTATATAATATAATTCTCTTTACATATTATTAAATAATATGTATAATTATTATATATAAATTTTATAAATATATTATTTATAATACAAGTATATTATTCCCTCATTAATGGGTTTGTCATTTCTTCTTCGATTCCAAGGATGGAGGATAACTCTAAGTGGATTGCTCCTCCTCCTGTTATATTCCAACTAAATTTTGATGGGGTTGCTAGAGGCAACTTGGGAGCCTCTAGAGGAGGGTGTATAATAAAAGACTATTTTGGATCTCTCATCAAAGTAGCTTCACTCAAATTAGTGGATGGAATAAACAATGAGGTGGAGGTGAAAGCCCTTACTTTTTGGAGTTAAAATGGTGGCACAATGTGCAATTGATAAGATTATCCTAGAAGAAGACTCAATGGTCATAATTCAATTGTTGAGTAATGGGTCAACTAAATATTAGACCATTGAAAACATCCTTGTATGTATTTGGCCACTTCTAGATTACTTGACCACTTGGGAAACAAATCATTATTTTCACAAAGAAAACTCTATTACTAACTTTCTTGCACATCAGAGCATTTCTCAAGAGACTGAATTGATCATTGATAAAACTGTAAGTGATTGGCTAGAAATAAATTTGGTAATGGGAGTGGATATAGGGTGAATATTTCTTTTGATCCATCACATTACACCTAAGGTATGGATTTTGTTTTGCCTTTTCACAAATTATATGGTGGTGTGATGATTACACCATTTATGAGTTGGGAAGCTAGCATGTTTCACTTGCTCCTCCCTCATTCTAAATTGATTACATGTATGATTAAATACTGAACCTCATCAATTTTAAAATTTGACAATCATTGTGTTGAGGGACAAAAAGGGAATGTTATTTTTATTTTGAAATCCTAGCTAGAAGTTAAGCTATAGATAATTAATCTCCATGAAGTTGAGCAAACTTGTTTTGTCTAACAAAAAATTAAGAATCTTGGTGAAATTTCTACCTTTGATCCTATACTACTCTTGAGCTAAAAGAGAGAGATGATGATTAGGGTAAAGTGAATTAAATCATAATGAAGAAAGTGTTTTAGATCCTGACTAGCCAAATTATATAAGCAATCTAGACTATGGTGGGTAAGGACTAGACACTTTCTCTCAATCACAACAAGTTAAACTTTGAATTGGCATCAATTTTCATAAATAATTTGATGCTAGCATTAGGATATAATATTTTAATGTATAGAGTAGTGGATAAATTTATGGACCCTGATCATTGAATCAGGTTAGCTCAGGCCGTTGAAGAATTTGAATTTGGTAATCCTTTTTCTTTGCCTCTCTCAGGTCAAGAACACCTTGGTTTAATCCCTTTGAGGATTTTTATAGATCTGGAGGAAAGATCTACATATCATTGGTAGATTACCTAGAAAATAAGATAAATTTTGTGCTAGATATATATTACAATAGGGGAGAGTTTTTTGACCTATTGATTTTTAAAATCTCAAGGTTTCCATGCTATCTCTAAATCTCTTTCTTTAAAAAAGGTAGTTGAAAAGGACTATGGTTATGGCTTAATATCTGCTAAGAGTTGTAGGGGAAATCCCTCATTTGAAGTCCCCACTAAGACCTGCCACTCACCTTCATGAAGCCACATGAGGAGGATACTTGAAGTGGCTAAATAAGCTCTTAGGATTGGAGGTTATTTCAAAAAATGCATGATAAATAAGGGGAAGAAGCCACTAAATGTGAAATAACCATAAATGGAATATACGATCTTAGGTCGAAAGGATAATCAGCCTTTGAAAATCCATGGGCAAAATGTTGTTGAAAGGATAGAGGTGACTATGGATGGGGAGAACTTGGATTATGAATAGGTCTAGATGTTAAGTAATGATGAAAAGGCTGATTTGGATGTAATTTGGATAATTGTGTTGGTTGGAATATTGATGTGGTGGTAGAGGCAAGATGATCCCATGCTTCACCTAACTTTGGTATTGATGCTACTTTTTGACCATGGTTATGTTGATGTCTTTGTCTCATTTTTATCTTCCTTTCTTCATGTTTTGGTCTTCCTAGAATAACTAAAATTTATAGTGTTTTTATGCTCTTGAGGCTTGTTCCTCATGGTTTTTTGGTTGACATAAACTAAATATAGTGTATTTGTCTTGTTTATTCAACTTTCATATTGTGTAATTTTCTAATATTTCAACCAAATTTTGTAAATCCTTTTCTTATCAATGAATGGGTAAGGGACCACCAACTCTTAGTTATCGATTAAAAATACAAGTATATTCTTACATAATAATTATATATAGTAATATCCCCCTATTAATAGGTCAATCATATGTAAGGGAAACTCTATGAAATGAACTAGTGTAGTATGGTCTCCCCTTATGGGTTTTTTAACCCCAAATTTTGATGATGTAGCTGGGGGAATCCTAGTACTTCTGGTTCAGGCTACATTTTGAGAGATTGCTCTGGTTACTTAATAAGGAAAATTTACTAAAACTTTCAAATGGTACAAATGATGAAGTTGAATCCCAAGCTATGATTTTTGGTCTTGAGTTGGCTCTTTAGTGTGATATTGAACACTTGATCATTGCGGGGGTGTAATCACCTAAAAGTGGTAATTGTATGCTAAGAGTATCACTTGAGTTACCCTATCTGTAGGCTTGTCATAGACCTATTCTAGAGCCTTAGACTTACATTTCTAGACATTCAATGAACTTATTCACTTATATCTAGTTAAGACATAGTCCCTGAACTATCACCTCTGACCCCAATCCAAATTTCCTAGAAGTCTACCAAAAGGACATTAGTGTTGCATTTGGGACACTACAACCACATGGCACTAGTGTCATCAACTGGGTATTATTTTCCTTAGCCCCAACTCTTTCCAATAGATAATTTTTCAAATGTGTGACGCTCTTAAGGTTAGCCTAAGCTCATTTTCTTATCTACACAAGTAATATAAACCTATAAATACAAGTCTAATATACCTCTATTCACTATATGGGAAATAGATGAAAAAGATATTCAAACCAAAGATAAAGTTATGCAAAATCAAGGTGCATTATCTCTATTCTAACCTACTTTCTACATACTACCATCTACAACAACCCTAAGTCCATTTTTCAAGCATTCTAAAGCTCAATCACATTTAAGGCATCCAAGGCCACTCTCATCCTAGCATTCACTTGTACATACATCAAGCACTAGGTGAGAGAACTACATTGGACTTGATCCTTCTTCAAAGTATTGGTATGTAGGCAACTTTATACATAATGGGGTGTTGAGGATGTCCAGTGTATCCTAATAACACACTGAAATCTTGCTCATATCATACTTACAAAGAGAACTAGGGTTTGCACACAAAATCAAGATTTACAAGTACAATACATAGCTATAATTTTTGATTATGTAGGAATAAATTATTCAGACGTAGGTGTAGGTACTCCTTGAAAAAAAGAATAGTCCCTCAAAAGGGACATTATTGGCATATCTTGGACACTACATATAGATGGCATTACTATCCAAATTGGGCACTACTATCCAATGAATAGACGACGATCATAATAGGCATAGGTACTCCCTAAAAATAAGAATAGTCCCTCAAAAGGGACATTAGTGCCATATCTTAGACACTAAACATAGATGAAATTACTATCCAAATTGGGTATTATTGAACACTTGATCATTGCAGGGGTGTAATCACCTAAAAGTGGTAATTGTATGCTAAGAGTATCACTTGAGTTACCCTATCTGTAGGCTTGTCATAGACCTATTCTAGAGCCTTAGACTTACATTTCTAGACATTCAATGAACTTATTCACTTATATCTAGTTAAGACATAGTCCCTGAACTATCACCTCTGACCCCAATCCAAATTTCCTAGAAGTCTACCAAAAGGACATTAGTGTTGCATTTGGGACACTACAACCACATGGCACTAGTGTCATCAACTGGGTATTATTTTCCTTAGCCCTAACTCTTTCCAATAGATAATTTTTCAAATGTGTGATGCTCTTAAGGTTAGCCTAAGCTCATTTTCTTATCTACACAAGTAATATAAACCTATAAATACAAGTCTAATATACCTCTATTCACTATATGGGAAATAGATGACAAAGATATTCAAACCAAAGATAAAGTTCTGCAAAATCAAGGTGCATTATCTCTATTCTAACCTACTTTCTACATACTACCATCTACAACAACCCTAAGTCCATTTTTCAAGCATTCTAAAGCTCAATCACATTTAAGGCATCCAAGGCCACTCTCATCCTAGCATTCACTTGCACATACATCAAGCACTAGGTGAGAGAACTACATTGGACTTGATCCTTCTTCAAAGTATTGGTATGTAGGCAAATTTATACATAATGGGGTGTTGAGGATGTCTAGTGTATCCTAATAACACACTGAAATCTTGCTCATATCATACTTACAAAGAGAACTAGGGTTTGCACACAAAATCAAGATTTACAAGTACAATACATAGCTATAATTTTTGATTATGTAGGAATAAATTATTCAGACGTAGGTGTAGGTACTCCTTGAAAAAAAGAATAGTCCCTCAAAAGGGACATTAGTGGCATATCTTGGACACTACACATAGATGGCATTACTATCCAAATTGGGCACTACTATCCAATGAATAGGCGACGATCATAATAGGCATAGGTACTCCCTAAAAATAAGAATAGTCCCTCAAAAGGGACATTAGTGCCATATCTTAGACACTAAACATAGATGAAATTACTGTCCAAATTGGGCACTACTATCCAATGAATAGATGCCTATCATAATCCTACTTGTGACACTTAGAACTGTTCAGATCTCAAGTTTCAGAACCCACATCATCCATGATAGTTTATTTTCAGCTAAGTCTTTATTTCTCCCTATTTATTGCTATTATTACAAAGTTAATCAAGGTTAAATTTATTTACAAATTAGTAGGTTAATTATTTTAATTTATTTAACTACTTTAGACATCTCAACCCTTTAACCAAACATAGGTAATCAATCTTGTAAAACCTTAAAAGGTTAAATCATTTGGTGAACCCATCTTACTTCAAATATTGCTTAAAACCCCAACTTGCATTCATCCAAATTTTGTGCAATAAATTTAGGGATGAATACTTATATTTTTCTAATTTTATTTACGGCCTAGCTAATTAAAATAAATTTTACATTAGGCTTTTAATTCATTTTACATATAATTTAAATCGATGCAAAGAATTCCTATGATCAAAAACTCTAACCCTAGACACACTTAGGGTTTGTATCCTTTTCTTATTATACTCATATTTTATTTTCAAAACTCAAATTTTAGATTCACATATCTTCTGATTCATATCATCATGATTGTAATGACATAATAAATAAATTACTTTTTATTATAAAGTTTCATACTTTCATTTGCATGTTTATTCCCTTTAATTCGAAATGAACTAAGAAAAAACATCAATACTTGTATAAATGATGATTACTATCGAATAAAATATTCATCATATTCTATATCATGCTATATTTATTCTATGTGAACAATAATCAAGACATTATTCTTTAATCACATAGGCATATGAATACATAATGTTTCAAATCAACTAAAATATCTTTTATGTTATTATAGGTTTACAAAATCAGAATCAAATTTTACATAAAAAGATTACAACATTAGAAAATAAATTTACAATACAAAGACCTCTGGGGCATAATAGTGTAAATCATGTATATGCATCTTCACCTAGTCAATTTATGGTAAACAATATTACATATACAAATCCTAAATCATATCAAAGTACATCTACAAGTAGTGATTCCAAAAGCATTCAAAGGTCAAATAAGAGTTCAAGTGAGATACTAAGGGACATGATTAAAGCTAAGTTAATTAACCCACCTCCTCTACACCCAATGAGGAGATCTAGATATTTTTGTGCATATCATAAAATGCATGGGTGCCAAACTGATTCATGTTTAGGATTGAAAAGGAAAATATAATAGATCATGGATATAGATGACTCACATAGTGACACTTTATCCAAACAACATACACTTGCACATCTACCAATTCAAAAAGGTTCAAATTTAGAAATAGTATAAAAATGGCTACCAAATCATAACTCAAACCAATAATAGGTTCTAAAAACATAGTTAGATTAAGAAACAATACAATAAGAACATATAAATCAAGAAAATATACCTATCCAAAAGGAGGCTCAACATTAAATATGGTATAATTTTGGTCATAAATGTCTACAATAGTTTGATTATCAAGGTCAAGGTTTGGGTAGAAAGGCTCAAGGCATCACTTCTCCTATTATAGTAGTTGATAATATTGGTCAACAAGGTTTGAGATTTATTGAACATCCTAAGGTACATCAGTCATAGCTATAGTTTATCAAGGAAAAACATCTAGATACACATGAAATGTTATTGAAAGAGCCAAATCCTAAGTTGTAAAGTCAAAATCATGCTCAACCAACAAACATTCTCAAATTAGGTTTTCTAGCAAAAGAGTTTCCACAACATAGTATGTCTACTATAAGCACAGTTTTAAAGGGAAAAATGACAATCGATATACTAAAGCATAATTTAGAAAGGTCAAATCCATAGTTTTAGGTAGTTCCCTCTAGCATACTAGGTTATTATGATTATGATGTGAAACAATATTATGATTTTGATGTTGAACGATTCTCAGATTTATACTACAACATTTGACTATAACATAGAAATCACACTGCATAAGAGATTACCATTCCTATTTTTGATACATGCCATAGTGCTAGTGAGTCTCCCATGAGACTCATTGGTTAGTATGGTTCCCACTCTTGTACATACTTCCTTATCTCTATCGCTCCTTGTACATAGTTTATTTTCATATGTTTGTACATAGCTTATACTCAAAAAACACAAAAATAATATAATATGTCAAAATACAAAAAACATTCAAATATTTAAAAAATATAAAATTTTACAAATTATATGCATTGCTATGTTTAAATTTCTACTACTTGTCAGATATTGCATATTGCTAGCTATCCTAGTATAGTCAATTTTATCATACACATATGATTCACTTGTTCTTATCGAGTGCTTACAGATTCTAGATAGGACTCCAATCCAATACAATGATCTAGACTAGCTATCATCTACCCATTGGGGGCATTTACATTGATCCAAGTTTATACATTACTACATCTACCCACTTGGGGGCATCTCTTACATAATTGCTATAACCAGGTTTTATCTTTACATACTATACATTCTAGTTATACATTGATTTATCTTGATATTGATCATTATTATTCACTACTTAGATTTTTTGTCAACTATCACTAATTATCTTTAGTATATATGCACCCTGGAATCTATATTGATTTATCTTACACAGTTATACATGTTTTCATTTCTAGTTCCTATATTAGACTTGATTGTGTTACTATGCTTCTTACATATTTGAGGGAATTTGAATATGACATTTTTCCTTGGAATCTATGCCATTTCTATATTTGTATGCCTTAGACATGTTCCCATGTCCCTTGTGTGTGATATTTCATGCTTCTATATGCATACATTTGAACATGTCCTTCTCTATGGCTCTATGCCAAGTTACTTGTTATTTACATATGTGGACATTTGAACATGTCTTTGTATGACTTCATTCTCAAATTTAGTGATATTTGCCCATGTTCCTTGTATTATGGCCCCTTGGCCTAATTTTTATGTGCCTCATGTGCTTGCATGTTTTCTTTTACACTATGACACTTATATTTACTTGTTACACACACAAACACACACCAGTTTTTGATGCCATGAGGGACCTCATGTATTTACCTATCCTAATTGGGAGCCTGGACATCATGCCCCATCCCCCTAGGTAGTTACTTAGATTTTAATATTGTTATACATTTCTTACCTCTATCTTGACACCCTTGTATAAGGCTAGATTATAACATACATCTTATATTTCCTACTATTACTTAAATACATTTACATTATGATGATATGTTTGTACATTATATTGGAATGTCATGTTCCAGTTAATATCATGTTACTTATTTAAAGGGTAATTATTCCATAGATTTCACAATTACCCTCAAAAAAGGGGGAATTTATAGGGGTTGTCACAAAGATTAGGCTCTTATTTTGTTTTTCACAGATACATTTCAGCACATAGGCTCAATTACAAAGATTAGACTCACGGTAGACACAAAACAAAATAGAGGTTCAATAGTTAGTTCAGACCACATAAAGATCAAACCAAGTGGTCATTAGTGTCTATATTAAGACACTAGTGCCACAAGGAAATACTATCCACTACACGACACTATTATATAGTAGACCCAACTTTAGGATAGTTTGGATTTTTAGACTAGTACACTAGGTATAATATAGATTTGTATAGATATAGTCATAACTTTGGAATTTATGTTCAATTTAGTCATTTTAATTAAGATTCATACCAATTACTTAGATTTGGGGGCTTCATGTTCAAAATGATCATTGATACATTCATATCACTACATATATTTAGCTATTACATACTTAATTCAGATTCAATATACTCAAATACCAAATTGGAAGCATGTGCATGACACATAGTTTACATATACCCAGCTTTAGATAAGTTGATCAGGTGGAATGACAAGCTCCGTGTTATTCTATAAACTATATACACTTGATATCACATTCCAATTTGTCACCATATTCATGCCTTACTCCATCTATAGTGGTTGGCATTCTTGAATGGCCCAAAGATGCTTAATATACCTATGTGGTCATGGAGTTGAATACATAGTTAGATTACTCAGTTAGATACTTTCAGCATTTTGTGTGGTAAAATTATAGATACATTTACTTCACATAGGGGGAAATGATGGAGTCATGGCCTACTTGATTTTTTGAGCCACTTGCATGAGAGGGTTCAACACACATACCGTATTATCCAAGCTATTCAAAAAGATTAGGATCCACCAAGCAAGGGTGGGTATTGATGGAGTCAAAATTGGATTGAGTTCTTAAGCCACCCATATGAGGATTGAACAAGCCATCAACTCAGTTCAAATATTCAATGATATGATCACTGTGCACTTTCACACACAAGGTTTTTACCAAGTTCATGCATTGGTTCACGTACCCAATGAGGTATATTCATTATTTTCCTATCTCCTTACTCAGTTATTTCATTTTAACATAGTCTTTTTATTTTCATTATCTCATTAATAAGTATTGATTTTTACATGTTTCATTATAGGATATTTATTTAGATAATGTTTCACATACGTAGACCTAGATTTACACTTTTACACTTAGCTACATGGGCTTCACTTCTTAGATAAGTCCAACTATGATTTTTTTTAATTTATACGAATCATTTCACTTTGCTGCATGACTAGCATAAATGGGGGGAAAATTTAATCACATACAAGTGATAATTTGATGCTAAGTCTGTCACTTGAGTTACGCTATCCCTAGGCTTGCCATAGACCTATTATAGAGCCTTAGACTTGCATTTAAATCTTTTCGATAGACCTTATTCACTTAAAACCATTCAAGACACAATCCTTGAACTATCACCTCTTACCCCAATCCAACTTTCCTAGAAGTCTGCCAAAAGGACATTAGTGCCACATTTGGGACACTACATCTACATGGCGCTAGTGTCCCCAACTAGGCACTACTATCCTTAGCCTTAAATCTTCCCAATAGATAATTGTTCAAATGTTTACCCTTCTAAGGTTAGCTTAATCTCATTTTCTTATCCACACAAGTAATGGAACCCTATAAATACAAGTCTAATCCACCTCTATTCACTAGATGGAAAATAGAAGCAAATGTTATTCAAACCAAAGATAAAGTTATGAAAAATCAAAGTACATTATCTCTATTCTAGCCTAATTTCTACACACTACCATCTATAGAAACACTAAGTCTAATTTTAAAGCATTCCAAAGCTAAAGCACATTCAAGGCATCCAAAACCACTCTCATCCTAACATTCACTTGCACATATATCAAACACTAGGTGGGAGAACTACATTGGACTTAATCCATCTTTGGAGTATTAGCATGTAGGAAAATCTCTACACAATAGGGTGTTGAGGATGTCTAGTCCATTATACTAACACATTCAAATCTTGATCATATCATACTTGTAAAGAGAACTAGGGTTTGCACATGAAATTAAGCTTTCTAAGTACAATACATAACTATAAGTTTTGGTCATGTTAGAATAGAGTATTTAAACACTAGCACAAGTTTTCCTTAAAAATAGAAATAGTCCCTCAAATGGGATGTTAGCACCACATATTAAACACTACACATAGATGGAACTACTATCCAAACTGGGTGCTACTATCCAGTTAATAGATGAATATTAGAATCTTGCTTGCAACACTCAAAACTGCACAGATCTTAAGTTTTAAATCATAGATCATTTATGAAATTCTATTTTCATCTAAGTCTATATTTATACCTATTTATTGACATTATTAGATAGTCAATAAAGGTCAAATTTATTTACAAATCAATAGGTTAATTATTGTAATTTATTTGACTGATTTAGACATCTCATCCCTTTAACCAAACATAGGAATTACTTGTGTAAATCCCTAAAATGTTAAATCAAGGGGACTCAATGGTGATTATTTATTATTTATGACATTAATGTGCCACAACATAAAATATAAATAATATATTGGTAAAGTCCTGGTTCTTGTTATAATCATTTGAATATTTATCAATTTAACATTGTTTTAGAGAAGCTAATTCACATGTGTATCTCCTTGCTAATAATAGAGTTGATTAAAGGGAGGAATTGATCATTGATAATGAGTTTGATCCTTGGCTTGGATTAGAAATTATTTCCTAGGTGGTATGTAATAATTTTAGAGTAAATTTATGTGATGGTGTAAACATAAGAGATGGGGACCATTTAAGGTCTGCCTTAATCTCTATGTCGCAAGGGCTAGACATTCACTCATGGTCATATATTAACACTTACTCACACTTGACACACTTAACAAATTTTCATTTTATTAATCTTAAAAAAATCACAACATAATACAAAATTGCATTTTAAAACACACAAACATTCTCACACATGTCTTTACATAATTATTTCTTTACATGAAAGAGTTATGGACTTTCATATAGTTCCTCTTGAATTTATATAACTCTCTATTCTACTCGTGGAGAGTTCTGCTCCTTCCCAACTTGTCTTTCTCTCCAAAAAACTCTATTTTTCTCTCAAAATTTTATTCTTATTAACATACCAATATTTTTGGGTTGACTCTTTAATTTCCCTCACATCTTAATAATGTACGAGAGTCATATGACCTTTAATTTTCAAGATCAACACCTAATTATCAATAACTATCAAAAACTATCACATGATGTTTCAAGGTGAATGCTAGTTAGACAAAAAAACATAAATTAAATATTATTAATAAAATTGATATGAAATTTGAACCATATATTATATATTACATTATCTATTACTCCTCTAAATTTCACCATCTAACTCTTAACACAAGTTACCACAAGTTAAGAACAACCTACCAAGTGTTACACACTATGTAAATGACGTTTCCAGGTTGAATGGTAGTTACTAAAAATATATATTTTTAAATACTTTCATTTAAATGATCTTAAATTTTAAAAATATCAAAATAACTCATTTTATAGCAACCCACTAAATTTTATAATCTAATCTATACTACAACTCTTTTGTAATAAACTGTTAGGTTAGACAAATGCATTTTTCTAGCTGAATAATAGTCACAAAAACTATCATAACATTTCCTTCACTTATCCAATTGATATAAAATTTGAAAAAAAACTTTTAGGATACATTTTATATCATTGATCCAAATTTGGCAACTTAAATATTATTTTAGCTATTCCATAAGGTCATGAAACTTCTATAGACTAGGTAGATGCATTTATGGCTGAATGATAGTTATAAAAACTATCATAACTTTGGAAAAAATTATCCAATTGAGATGGAATTTGGAAAAAAACTTTTATACTTCAATTTATATCATATCTCCAAATATGGTGACCTATATCTCATCACATAGATTCTAAAAGGCCATGAACTTTATGCTAAGTGATGCAAACATAGCCTAAAATAAACAACCATAACTTTTCTATGATAAATCCAAATAGTTTGAAATTTTGTACATATATTTTAGAAGTCATATGATATGAACCCACAAAATTTCATCATCTAATTCCTTCCAAAGCATTACTAAAATAAAGTAAACCTCCTACCAATGTAACAACTGGTATACCTCTATGGTGACTCCAAATGATCTAAAATTTTATGCAGAGGTTATAAGTGTCAGGGTCTATGATCCCACCAAGTTTTAACTTCCAATGCCTTCTAAAACATTACCAAAAGTAAGGAAATATCATTTCAATGTAATAGTTAGTATGCCTTCATGGTGACTCCAAATGATCTAAAATTTGGTATAGATGTTGTAAGTGTCACATGCTATGACCTCAAAAATTTTTATCTTCCAATTCATAACATAGTTGAAGAACCATTTTTGACAACCTTTTGTGACTTAAGAGTTTTTGTAGAGTAAATAAAACACTCAAAATGTTTATGTGCTTTCCATGGCAAAGGAATACTTTTACAACATCATTGTAAGAGGTAAACAAGCTCACATAAACAAGGCCACAACCCACAAATCAAATAAAACACATTGTACTCTATTTTTGGTTAATGCAGGATTGCACAAACCCTAGGATGCCCCTACACTAGACACCCTAGGTTTATAAAATTTGATCTCTTGCCCACATAGAGGGAACAAGTGGAAAAACCATTCTTTTGACCATGAAGTATAGTGGCCACGGTGTTTCCTTGTAATACACCAAGTACTTCATCTTTTTTTTAGTTTTTCTCTTCCTTTTCCTGCTTCTTGCTGGTTTCAAATCCTTTCTTCTTTTCTTACCTATGATTTTATTTTTCTTATCTCTCTTCACTCCTCCTTTTGTAGGGTTAGACCCAACATAGTCCATTCTCCATTGCCAAAGGATATTATTTTACACTCTGCATATTCATTTGGGTTGAAACCTATGTTTAATTGACCATATATACAAAGATGTGCTTTCTTATATATTACACTCCCTTGTGGGCTTAAACCTATAATAGACCAACCACCTCATCCTAAAGTCTTCTTAGATTTGGTTAATCAATATCTAACTTGATGTTGGATCAATACTCTGTATTTGTATCTCTTCTCTCATGGATGCCATCTCCTCTCTCATCACAAATATCATCACTACATATTCAACATATATTTGGGCATCCAAATGATAACCCATAACTTCTAATATCACCTCAAGGACACTATTTACCTTTTCATATTTCATTATCCTCATTATTGTGTCATGAAACACATCCACCTCTATTATAACATCATCCTATTCTCTGCATGATCAAGCTAATATGCAAATATATAGCTCTTTCTCACACCTTGTGAACTCAAGTGGATCTCTATCTTCACCTTGGAAGACATTTTTGAATGCCTAATATCTCTTCATCTATGCACCACACACGGGCTACAATCACAAATTAGTTTATAAACCTTATACTTAACTACCGCCATTAGTGATTACTCCATCTTCTCACTATAATATTTATTATCCTCAAGCATGGGCTTCTCAAACCTCTATCACTCTACCACTTTTCTTGTGATAACTCCTCTTTTCTTCTCAAACTCTTTATATCATCACTAAGTTGATTGACATCTCCTTTCATCTCATCTATCTTAGTGTAAAATATATTACACTCTCCTTATCCATTTTAGAATAATGTAAAACTTAACTCATAAAAATATCTCCTCCAACATCTACATGGGTTACTTCCACATATGCAACACCAATTTTACCCTTTAGTCCTTTTGGTAAAAACTTATCCAACATCTCTATCTCCATCTCCTTTTTTTAACCTACACATTGAATAAATATATTAAAGGAATCAAGAGTTGCCATAAACATCTCATTAAATGCTTCATCATGCCTCATGAACATGTTGTTCAACTCTTCTCCACACCATAAGGACATAATGTTCAAGTATTCCCTACTACTTAGAGTATTCTCACAAATTTATCCCTCATGATGGACTCCTAAAAGCCAATTTTGAACAACCTCAATGGTTGTTCTCTTTGCATCCTTCTTCATGTTTTATTATCCTTCAAATGGTTTGTTTGAAACCACACTCTACTCATGTGCATTAGCTTGCACTTCTTCCACATCTATTATTTCCTTTAGGGAAACTTGAAACTCATCTTGGCTTCCTTATTCATTTGCCTCTATGGTTTCATTTTAGAAACTTATAGCTTTCCTTGGTGGTCCTCAAGCCTTCTACCCTCCAAAATATAAAAGACAAATGCATTACCTTCATTAACTAAAGAAAAATTAGAATTTTCCCACTCATGTGACTTCACAATCTCTTTCCCATCATTAAATAATGGGTCTCCATATTCCAGTGAACAATTTATCACCTCAACATCATCCTTCACAAGGATTTATTCACCTATAGGCTGCTCACATCTCTCATACATGCTATTTTTATAAAAAATTAGAATTTGGATCTACATATAGGATCCTCTCCTTATTGAATTCCAATAAAAATCTCTCTTCGATACACATATGCACCTCTATGCTTGTTCTCAAAGTAGTCATTAACAATTCACATAGTTGTTTCCCATTCTTATTGCCTTTCTTGACAATATTATTCTCACCAACTCTCTTAAGCCTTTTCACATTAAGCTTATTCAACCAATCCAAATATAATATTGGGTGTATCAAATGATCCAATAACTTGGAAACCATTTATTCCCATTCACATACTTTCTTTTTCCGCTTCCTTTGTCTCCTTACTTGGAGTTCCTTCCAATACACAACTGCACTTTCCCATAATTTCTTGCATGTAGTATTCAACCTCATGGGGTATACAACATTATCATCTTAAAAATAAATTTCTATATCTACTATAAATTTCATGAGCTTATCATGAATTTTTTTACCACATAAAAAGTTAATATCACAACTAAACTTACCTCTTTCCTTCACCATGACCTCTATTAGTCTCTTCCTTCTATTGGAATCTTTTCCTCTAGTTACTTGGCATTTTTTTAAAGCATCCAATCTCACTTGTAAGGATATAAATCCCATGATTATCACTTCTTAATCATATTCACTTATAACTAAAACATATCCATTTTGTTAAGTCATCTCCATCATATCCAATCTTGCATGGAATTTCCTCAACATCTCTATCAAGTCTTTTACCTCTAGTGCTCTTTTATTGTGTGTCATATCTCACCATAATTTATAGGACTATTTTTTAAAACCTAAAATGGAATAAAAATAGATCCTCTTAAAATCTCTCTCAACTTTTAGCACTTCTCTCACACCTACAACATCTTATGCAAGCTTCTCTTTCATAACTTGCAACACACTCAACAAACTTCTCTTTTATATCCAATAACAAACTCATACATGAGTTTTTTAACACACACAACTGCTTAGACATAACATTGCTTTGATACCACTTAGAATAAACACATGATATGGGGACCATTTAAGGTTTACCTTTATCTTTGTATTGTTATGGCCAAACATTCACTCATGTTCACATATTAACACTCACTCAGACTTGACACAATTAATAGATTCTCATTTCATTAATCTTTAAAACATCATAGAAAAATAAAAAATCACACTATAAAACACATACGATCACATGTGATTATACAAGGTTATTTAATTACATGAAAGAGTTATGTACTCTCATGTAGTTCCTCCTAAACTGATACAACTCTCTACTCTGGTCTTGGATAGTTTTGCTCCTTCCTAGCTTGTCTTTTATCTCCAAAAAAATATTGTTTTATCTCAATCCTATATTCATATTAACATCCAAATATTTATAGGGTGTATATTAAACTTTCATGATGCCCTCATAATTTAAAATATTTAGGTGGCCTTAAAATTTCAATATCAACACCTAACTATTAGTAATTATCAAAAACTGTTAGGTAACATTTCAGGCTGATGACAGTTAGAAAAACCACTATAACTTTAATGCCATTAATAAATTTGATATTAAATTTGAACCTATATTATATAATACATTATCCATCACCCATAAAAAATTCACCATATAACTCTTAACATGGGTTACCACATATGAAGAACAACTAACCAAGTGTCACACACTACATAGATGCCATTTCTAAGTTGAATGGTAGTTACTAAAACTTCCACAATTTTGACTTAGTTTATCAAAATGATCTAAAATTTGAAAAATAAAAATATAAATACATTTTATACAACCCACTAAATTTGGTAACCTAATTCTTTCCTTGACTCTTCCAAAATGTAGTGAACCATCAGGCTAGACAGATGCACTTTTATGGCTAAATAACATTAAAAAAACTATCATAATATTTTCTCCACTTATCTAGTTGAGCTAAAATTTGAAACAAACCTTTAGGATACATTTTATATCACTTATCCAAATTTAGTGACCTAAATATTACTTGATATTTTCTGTAAGGTCATGAACCTTTTGTAGACTAGGTAGATGCATTTTTGGTTGAATGATAGTTATAAAAATTATCATAACTTTATCTAATTGAGACGAAATTTGGAAAAAAAAATTTAGACTACAATTTATATCACTACTCAAAATTTGGTGACCTAAATACTACCACATATATTCTTCAAGTTCATGAACCTTATGCCAAGTAATGCAAGCATAACATAAAATAAACAACCACACATTTTGGAGGTAACTCCAAATGGTTTGAAATTTGGTATGAATATTATAGGTGTCATATGATATGAACCCACAAATTTTCATCATCTAATTCATTAAAAAATATTAACACTAGTAAATAAACCTCCTCCCAATGTAACAATTGGTATGCCTCTATTGTGGCTCTAAATGATCTAAATTATTTTTCAGAGGTTTTAGTTGTCAAGTTCTATGATTCTACCAAGTTTTAGCATTCAATTCCTTTTACAAAATTACCACAAGGAAAAATCTTGTTAGTGTAATAGTTGGTATGCCTCTGTGATGACTCCAAATGATTTAAAATTTGGTATAGATGTTATAAGCTTCATATGATATGACCTCACAAATTTTCATCATCTGATTCATATTGTAGTTGAACAACCATTTTTGACAAGTTTCTATGATAGTCTCTACAAACTGACATAAACAGTCAAAATGTCTCTATGCTTTTTGTGGCAAAGGAACACTTTTGTAACACCATTATAAGAGGTAAAAAATCTAACACAAATAAAGCCACAACCCAAAAATCAAATAAAACACATTGCACTCTAGTTTTGGTTGATGCAAGATTAAACAAACCCTAAGATGCTCCTACATCATGTGAGTCATCATTTTAAATGATGGGTTCAAGATGTGATGATGTCCTCTCATAGTATGTCTTATTTATGGTAATTCATTATTGCCTTGTGTGTGATTTTACTTTTTGTGTCATTTTATTTATTTTTTATTGGGTTTATCATTTACGTAAGGGTTTTTAATGCAACTTAGTGTACATTTTTTTCTCTCCCTTTACAAAGCGATGTTATGTGAGGAAGTGGTTCTTGGTTAGTAGAATCTACCATGGAGAATCTATTGGTGATTAAACCATTTTTATATTCATGGGATGAGAGAAGGGAGATGGCATTTTGAGATACTATGATAAATGTGAGATTGAAATTGGTCTTTTGGGATCCTCACAGGGATGTGCTCCATGAAATCAAGGTGGTTATTGGGTCAGAGTATCTTAAGGTTGTTTGGATAAATAAAACCAATCCAATTGTGGCCTTGGTATTTATAGTAATTTGCTTAGGGTTATGAAAAATGGTGAGGTTATGCATAGAGTGGTTGATACTTTAGTTTAGTCTGCTCTATGGGGTGGACTAAGAAAGTGGTTAGAGAAGTTAAACTATAGTGTGGCTTGAAACCTCCCTTTTTAAGGAATAATTACTTAGGGTTTGTTCCACTAATAGTGTTTCAAGTTTAGAAGATCATTTTAAAGCTCAAATGGTTCTCCTTTTGTAGTTGAGGTATTTTATTAGTGTAAATTATCTTGATGGGATTGAGGTGCTTATTTTACCATTGGAGGCACTCTCTACTCTGATTCATTCACTTGTTAGGGTCCTAAATCGGTTTGAGTTGAATAAGGTCAATTTTATTACAAATTTCTTGGTCAATTTATGTTAGGTTGTGGAGCTAAAAGCTTCACCAGGATGCAAACAGGAGAAGTTATGGAGGATGCAGAGTTGCGGGGAGTTACAGGGAAACTGGCATCGATCTGATCAGTCGACGTTGGTCAGATGGCAGTGAGGAAGCAACCGGCGTCGGTTACCAGTTAGCCGACATCGGTCATGGAGGAGCCGGTGTCGGCAGCCTGTGCATGAACAGACAATTCGCATGTTGATTCTGGAGAGTCTATTTTTGGACTGTTAGTTTGCATGTTGAAGGCTAGTCTTAGTCTTGAGTTGCATGTCTAATTATTGTAATTAGGTTAGTCTAATTATTGTAAGCATGAGATCTATATATGGAATCATGGGCTGTATTGTAAAAGTGTGCTAGAAAGCCATAGAGCTTTTAGAGAGAGCTAGTGTAGCTCCTCCTAGTTCCAAAGGGGTGCTGAGTGTGTATGATCAGGGAGAGTTGCAAGGTCTAAAAGGTCAAGGAGCTGATCCACCGGGGTACTAGTTGAAGAATCATAAGGACTTGGTAAGGCAAGGACAAGGGTTCTTTAGGGGTGTAGAGATATCTACATGGTGAGTAAGGTCTAGTGATTTGCAGGTAGCAGAGACCAGGAGATCTACTTGGAGTACGGTTGTGTACTTGGTGAACTGGCAGCGTGTTACTGACTGGTTGGAGAGGTGAACATCAATTCTATATTGGAGTTGATTGTTGGGACTGAGAGAGAGGGAAGAAGGTCTTGAGGCATGGCAAACCTTTGAGGTGGAGGAAGAAGTGGCATCTTCCTTATTGTATATTCTCCTGAGTGATTATTAATACAATTGTGTATTGTCTCTCATATTCTTGTGTTGTTTCATATTTCTAGTTACTTATTGATTCTGGTTAAATTCCATGTTTAGTTGCTAATACAAGAAGTAATCATATGTGCTCTAATTGGTAGAGCAAGATCCTGACTAAGTAGGCATCGGAGCATGTTTATTGTTCTAGGTTCCTTGACAATTTATATGAAGGAAAGGGGGTTTTAGAGTCAATGTCATGCCTCAATAGGAAATTAAAGGGTCTAAATGGTCTCTCTTACATCCTAGTAACTAGAAGGTCTACATCCATCCACATACAACACCATTTATAGGCTATAATCAACTCTATTGGGCTCAAGGGTGTGTTCACATTATCTAGAAGGAAAAGGGAGGTGATGGAGGAATATTCTCATGGGAGTGTCAATGTCTGAGGTGGCATAGGAATGAGTGGTTTAGAAGGTCATGGTCTTGGGTGTGGTAGCCATAGAAGGCTTGGTGGTTTGCGAAGTGATGTTGGTGGGGCTAATGGTAGTGGGGTTGTGGATTTTGGTCGATCTTCATCAAGTGAGCTATGGGTTGATGATGCTTATGGTGGAGTGGGTCTTTAATCTTAGACTACGTCTCTTTTGGATGAGGTGGACATGTTGTCTCAGCTCTGGTCTTTGATATCTATATATTTAGTGTGTGCTTATGTCCTTTTTATAATACTTTGGTTCTTTTGGGCTTATTTATTTAATACTTATTTATTTTTATATTTGGGGTGTGTACTTTAGTTTATTTATTGATTTTCTTAGGTATGGGGTTTTACCTTATTTCAAGAGAGGATTCATGATGTTTCACATCCTTATCTTGGTTTTTTTATCATGTCTTTTATCTATATATTAGTGAGGGCCTCATCAACCCTTAATCTCTAATAAAAAATTATATACATACATACATATATATATATATATATATTAATTATGTAGTATATATAAGTATTATATTATAATATATTTATTATTATGCCACAAGACATAATTCTTATGCTTTTGCATGAAAAGTAATTCAAATATAGGTAACCATGAATGATAATTATCAAACATAATAACTAAAATGCCACAATCAATACTGTATCACACTCACACAAAGGATGCATTTCACAGGCACAAGTTCATAATTATTGAACTTGTGTGGGCATAATATAACATGTAATTCCCACAAACATAAAAGTGACACTAATAGAGACATGTAAGGTTGCGATATAAATATGCGAAACACTACATTAAATCCAACTTAATTTTTTTATTTTTTAAATGTATTTGAAAATTCACATTTTAATAAATAATCTAAGTAATATTGCACATGATTCATCCACATCAATCAAACAACCACCACTTTAACACAATATATATATATATATATATATATATATATATATATATATATATATATATATATAAACTTAAAAATTTAATGTGCTAGATATGAAAATTAAAAATTTACCATTGTATGCTTGACCACACCAAAATAACACATATCATGCACCACTAAGATACATTTTGAGATGCATTCTAAATTGACAACCCTAAATCACTGGAAGCTTGAAGATTTGGGAAACCTTTAGATAAGTCTCATAGAGATTCCAAATGCTAAATTGGTGATTATTCTTACCACTTCATTTCCACTTTATTTTCCACTCTTGATTCAAGATTTTAAGTGAAACATTGTCTTTATTTTGGTGACATTTTCAATCTATATTAAAAAACATATTATTTATTTTCATGAAAATTATATTATATTATGCATTACAACTATAAAAAATAGACTTGGTTTCAAATCTTGTCTAGTGTATGTTCTGATGGTTTTTTACTTTCTTCTTCTTTTACTTAACTCAATTGAATGTAGTATATTTTATGAAAGAGTTGTACTCAATACCCTTCCACATCCCTTTCCACTCTCCCACTTATTCATCACTAAAATGTATAATTATTTTTAAATAATCATAATGCTATAATTTTTTGGGTGTATATCAAAGTTTACTTTTTAAGTTTGTGTGGAACTTAAATCTCCATTATGGAATTATGATTTAGAACTACAAGGAGGAGGAATACTTATTAGTTTTTGATGATTAACTAGAATTAAGATTTAAAAGGAATAGATGGAATGAAGTATCTAAGTACATGTAATTATAATGGTTTTGTTTATAATTTGTTAAAGATTTTGATCTAGAAAAGTTCCATATGTTTCCACATTTTTCATAGATGTCTATCATGACATTTGTAACTACGATGCTTGGTAAATATATGATTTCAATTATCATTTGATTGATGTTCATACCCTAATCCAAAGCTCTAATTTTTGGATGTCAGTGATGAGTCCTAATCAAGTAATGCCTAACATTATACACATGTCAACAATTGAATTAGAAGATTTTTTTAACAAAATAAGGAGTATTTTCATTGGACATACCAATGGGAAGTTGTATAATGGGAATATCCATATATCAATATTAATGTAAGGTGAAATGATCACCATGAAAATTACTCCAATGTAATAATAAATTAACAAACTTTTTTTGATTAGTAAATACAGATATTTTTGATTTGGGAGACACACATATATACATCTCTCAGAATTACGGCCCTAAGTTACACCTAAGGCCATGAACCAAACTATGGACTCTAATAAAAAGTAAATGAATTATATTTAGCTTAAAATTCCATCTAATGGTTAGGAAAAATGAGGATCATATGTGGTTTTTTAAGTATGCATGGTGAATAAAGCAAAGAAAATGTTCATTTATCTGTTAGCAATTGTGTTGGCATAGCAGAAAAGCATAAAAGTCAAGAAAACAATAGAAAGAGTGATATAAAAGAAGAAATAAATTAAATAACATTGGCCATTAGTTAGTTCAAGAGAGGAATAAGGGTATGGAAACAAGTAGGGTTGGATTTTATCTATAATAACCTTAATTATTTTGAATTAATTATGTAATATACTCTGGATCAAACATGTAGTCAATCAATCAAATTTGGTCTTAAATTATACATGAATGGAAAGTGATATTTGATGTTCCTTTAGATTAAATTTAAAAGCACAAGTAGTTAGCCTTAAATACTTATCATATGCATAACTAGAACATACCTCTCATGTAAAGTTTGACTTTGAAAACATAAAATGGATGCAACCCACACACCTCGATTCTAAAATTTGACATCATCATATGATACTTATAATAATACTTATAAAAACATAATACATTCAAAAAATACAAACATTCCCAAGGACGTACAAAAGAAAGTGCTTACTATCCAATTATTTTCTCTTACAAACCTAAAACTTACTTCTCACATTTAAATCTCTTCTTCTAAAGACATCACACTTGATAAATCTAAATACATTCAAGTAAACCATCAAGATATGTTCTAATTTAAATATTTGGTTTGTCATGGGAAAACACATTCAATAGAGTGAATAAATTGGACAAATTTTTAATTGTGACTTGATGAGGGAAAAAATCACTTTATCTAAGTGGGATAAAAATGAGATTCATGAGGATGGGAACAAGATTGAATAATTAATTTATTAAACTAAATTTACAACAAAAAATAATACATATTTGGGACTTTTACTAAACTATTTAACCTTAAAACTTGATAATATTTCCCTATATGTGAGACTTCTACCTCTTTTGGTTTCAACCCTTTGATAGAGCTCTTGTTAAGTTTAGCCTTTCCAATACATCTATGTATGGTATAACATTGTCTAAGAGTCTCGATCTGTTTAATGAACATGGATACTTGGTGGGATTTAACATTTTCTCCCAATGAGATTTATAATGACCTAGTATCTATAGACACCTAATTTTTTTACAAGGATTATTATTACAATGTTTTTACTATGATTTTTGATAAATCGATCTTTGTTTGAAATTAGGTATTTATTGGCCCATTTCTTGTGTGTTCCCATATCTCCTTTCTTATTTACATGGTCTCATGTTTTTATTATTCTTATATTTTTTGTTTTCCTTTTGTTTTCTCTATGTTTGGAGGCCTCACATGTTTTTCCTTTTTTATTTCTATGTCTAGATCATAATTAATGTCTTTTAATTCAGATTTAGTTACAATGATAGTTTTTCAATTGTGACCCTTTGGTCTATTTGGGCTTTTCCCCCCTTATTTATCTATTTATTAATGTGTGGGACCATGATTATTGGTTTTCCCTCTTCTCTTGTGCCAAATTTCATACCAATAAGCTCTCGATTCAAATTTTAGAAGTCTTTATATATAAATCCTCCTAGAGGCGTTTTAAAAATCAAGCAACAAGTATTGAGGTATTCAAAAAGTCTTAGGTGCACTATCAATATAATAGTTTTGATGTTCAATCCTTCAAGTGATTTAAAGGATTTATATTTTTTATACTTGTGTCAAAAGAAGGTCTAAGTGAGATTTATGTAGTTGTACTTGATTATCTAGGGAGAGATTATGAAGTATTATCTCTCATCTTGGATTGGGATTCACTCATAAGCACTAAAAATATAATGATCATTAATTTCAAGAATTTGGGATATGTAGTTACAACTCCTTAAGAGGTTTCCAGGGCTAACTATCTTGCATGTTTCTATTCATCTTAAGACATTATGCAGAATTAGGTCAAAGTCAAAATATAAATTAAATTAAATAATTTTGTCTATAAATTTTGAAAATCCAAAAAATATTATTGTTTGTTTGTCTTTTTTGAAGTTATCTATAAATTTATAGAATCTAAAAGTCACTAGAGGTTAGAATCAATAACATAGGGTCAGAATTGAAAACACAAGCTCAAAATTAGTGGTCCATCCATTCTGTCCCTTTTACAGATTATGTTAAGATTCTTGGGTTTTTATTATGCTCATCTCTTAAGCCTACTTCAATATCATAATTTAGTTACAATCACCAGGTCTATTTATTTCTCTCTCTCTCTCTCTCTCTCTCTCTCTCTCTCTCTCTTTATTTTGTGTTCATTTATATTATTTTTCCAATTATTTCTTTCCACTTCTAATTATTGTTTTAGGACTAGGTCATATCTAAATGTTATTATTTTTTTGATCAGTAATAAGGGTTGGGGGTCCCTTACCCATATATAATAAGATAATATATAAATGTTTTTATTTATTATATTATCTTAGATTTTTGTTGTGCCCTAATTTTACTTACTTGTGCATAGTGTAAATCCTACTATACGCTAAATATTTATAACATTTTGGTGAACTTGATCCTAATGATCATCCAATAGAGGGTTCATAACCATCTCCCCTTAGGGTATGGTTCACTATTTTTTTTGAGTTTTAATTGTTTAAGGGTTTCCATCATATCATCTTATTATGTGTGCCTTACCTTTAGGCTTCCCTTTAGTTTGACCATATCAAATTTTCTAAGATTTGGTCCTCTTCCCCTTGGTAGCTTATGCCTAGGCTTATGTTTCTTACCCTTTCTCTTGGGTTGATTATTTTTATATATTGAATTTATTTTTAAATGGCATAAATGTGGGGATATTATAGATCTTACATGTGCTTAGGCTTTATGATATGGCTATTATACAAATTTTTATCGATGTTTTCATGATTATTTATTCAAATTTATCATATACTATTAGCTTGTGGATTGAATCATGATAGGGTTTGATGTGAAAATAATAATTTATAATTTGATACCCCTACCATTGAGGACTTTGATTTCCATCCTCTTAGTGATATCCCTTGTATTTGTGATTGTGTTATGATTCTCTATAAGGTAGATGTTGTTAAAATCTGATTAGGTAGGGTACATAATGTATATATCCACCTTCCTTCCTCTAAAGCTCAAGAGGTGTTAACTTACATACCCCTGAAAATTCTAATATTTTATATACTACTTAGAATTATAATCCAATCACCCAAAGACTATGATATTATGGATCAAATAAGTAATACACATGCCAAAATTTACATATTAAAGTTAATCAAAAGGTCAAATGTTTAAAAAGTTATACTTTATGAGCTCGTACATGACACTATTTTACCCTACGATATTGAACCTACTTATTTTTAATTTTATAGTCAAGACTTTACAAGATGGTTAGAATATTAACTCTTTCAAATAGTAGGATGTACCCTATATAGACAAATAATTTATGATACCTAAATGTCACAATTAACTTACTAATGACCATCAAAATTCATCATTCAACACACCCATAACTAACCAATTTATCGTCAAAATCTAGATTTTTCCACCAAACATGGCCCCTTTTGATTAATTAACTAAGTAATATATATTGGTTATGTTAATTAATAATGATCCTAAAATTTAAAATAAACTATTAAAAATAAATAAAACAACCCATTACTAACCTCATTTAATCATCCATAACCTAATCATTTAACCACTAACTAAGTTGTTGAAACATCATTATGACATTCCACATAATAACAATCTTATTTAATACATTGTTGCACATTCAGACAAACTTAATTAAGAAATTCAGCTCAATAAATGTCCATTCAACCCTTTTAATACTCATTCAACAAACTTGACCACATCTACCAACCAACTCATAAATCCTCAAAAAACTATTGAATGCACTTGACCCATTGACTTCATAGCCATCATTCAACTTCAAAATTATTTAATAATTTTGGATTAAATATGACTGTCCATTTTCCTTATCTATAAATGGATGTACTCTCCTATATTAAAATCATAATTTTGTGAGCTATTGAATTTATCATTATTTTGAGATCAAAATCATCAACCAACTTGTCATTGTGTTATTGAAATTCGCTTGCATAGGAGTTTATGTTTACACTAAAATTAATTATGAACTAAAATTATATCTAATTGGAAATGTAAACTATTTAAATATGATCTAGGAATATAAATAATATAAAATATAATAAATATAGAGAGCTACAAAATTTATAGAAGTTGTAAATTGCCACAAATAGAAATCAGGGCTAGTGTTAGAGAATTTGTCCTTACAAATAGATTATTTTAGATTGTAAAAAAATCATATGAGTTATGATTGCTTTAAATAAATTGTGAACATAGATGCATCAGTAAACTATATTCCACTATATATTGGGACAATTCGTAGAAGATCGACATGGTCACAATGTGTTGATATCTTCTATTACGACTTTGTTAAAATAGATTGTGTGTTAGATATAAAAATTTGTGCTTGTTCACCTCTATTTTTAGGTGACCTATTTGTATCTAGGGATTTATTTAACATGTGGAAGATCTATAAAATTAATACCCTAGTCCTGAAAAAACACACAACAAAGATTAAATGCAAAAGGGGAAAAAATGGGGGATGTGGGAATGGCTAAGCTATCCTTAAAAAAACCCCTTATTTACTAAGTGCTACCTACACATCCCGAAGGCCTCATGAAAATGTAGTTATCCCTTTAGGTAAGATCATGTGAATGCAAATAACAATATTTGATTAGAATACTTAACAAATTATGCCCTTAAATTATAATAAAACAATGCTAAACCTAACTAAGGATTGGTATTGTAGTAGAATTGAAATAATAGTCTTTACTAAGAATAAGTTGCTTTTGAAATCATAAAATAGATGATTTTTTGAGTGAGAGTAATTTAGATTCAAGTGTGACCCTTGATGTGATTTTTAAAGAGAATCTTTCAAATATTTTTGATAACCAAACTATTTTTGTATGTAGGAAAGATATTACATTTAGAGTATTGTGGAGAAGGTCACACTAATAGACAAGGACATAGTGTGCCCTCATCTTCTTAGTGCACTCTTATCCAACATACATAAAGGCTTATAAAATAAAAGTGAAAGTGAAGTGTATGTTGAATAGGGATGAATAGAGATAAATTGGGAAGTTTAGGAGATATGCACATTAATTACAAGACTTTGAAGGATTTATTAGAGATTGTGGGCTATCAAAATGGAAAATTGACCAAGTAAGGTAAGTATGTCAAGAAAAATCATTATCAAACATTTATTTCTTAAATTTAAGTGTCTATGTTAGCCCCCACTTAATTATAGTGATGCATAAGATTACTAATGAGAATGCAGACCTGAGTATGTATAAACACTTTTTCTTTGCCATGGAGATGTGCATGACCCCTTGTTGAGTTATGTGGAGAAGTATTGTGCTTGTGGAAAATTGAGAGTGATCAAGTCCTAATTTGAAGAATCAGTGATGATGTTTGAGTTAGAAAGATTATATGATCTAACCCTCATATATTACTTTGTAATGATTTTAAAGATGTGGGAACCAATAAAGTGGTTCACTAAATGTAACCAAGATGTGGAATGTAACTAAGATCAAACATGGCTCACTTGTTGAATATAAAATAAGAGGTGGGAACCAACACATGGATTTCTAAAGTGCAACCAATACATGGAGCATCACTAAACTCAAACATGGTCCACTTATAAAATATGCATCACACTATTGTAGATAGACCTACATTTGAATTATAAATTCTTGAAAATTTAATACTTGAAGAAGAGAAAAATAATATTTTTAGAGTAGTAGATTGGACATGAATGCATATCATTCCCTTTGTACTATATAGAGTTATAATTTGATCTTTTGAAAATTATTTAAAATATTGTAACTATCTTCATACAAGTGTATTTATGTTCAAGTAACTATAAGACTGAAGTGCATAAGTAAGATGAATGTGCCCAAAATCTAAAAATTCTAATTTTACATACTATAAAATATCAAATCTGAAATGTATTACTTGTGAAAGCTTGGAAATGAGCTCATTATGATGCCTCCATTTTGATATGAGAGGATTTGCCTACAAAACAATTGTATCAATAGAAAAAGTGAGAGCATTTGTGAAAGATGTAATCAAGTAATAACATGTGAATATTTGAATTATATTAGAATATAAAAGATGTAACATTGAATCATATGAAGAGTATATATATTACATTGCATGATTGTAATTGAGTGCAACATTGAAGTATTGTATGAAGAATCTAAAGAGATTCCAAGTTTTTTATATGTATTGTAAGCATAATTTTGATTAGATTAAGCATTTGAAGAAAATAAGTAGTATGTGCATGATGCAGGTCATAACACCATATAAATATGTAATTGCTACTTAATAGTGCATGATAGGCATCATGGAAACATAGTAACAAGTAACAAACATGTAAGTAAAGTCACACAATGTCACATAAGAAGGCATAAATGCCATATACAAGGGACATGTAAGATGTCACATAGAGTTATAAAATTTGCATGAATATCACATATAAGGCCCAAATGCTAAATACAAGGGACATGTGAATGCCACTTAAACATAGAAGCCTAAGGGCTGTACACATAAGGCATGATGATGCCATACAAGAAAGAAGGTGTATGTTTAACATACACAAGGCCAAGAGCCATATATAAGAAGGAAACAAGTTGAAGTATGTTATGTAATGAAACAAACATAGATAAACTAAAAAATTAGCATTTTTTGGTCATATGTGTCTAGGTTCATTTTTATAAAATATAATATTCATCATGATACATGTAATGCATGAGTGAAAAAGATACATATGTTTTTGTTATAGATCAACATAGAAAAAGAGGTTTTTGGATAAATAAAACTCATAAGAGAGTTTTTATAGAGCAAGGAGATGCCCCCAACTAAGCAAGGTTGTTGGGTAGAAGGCTAGCCTAACATTGAAATCATTAGAAACTATGCCTTAAGCTTGAAATATTAATGATATCTAAGTATATTCTCTTTTTTTTGATGAGAAAATATATAAGAAGTTCTTATGACTATGTTTTAGTTGGAAATCAAATATATAAAATGCACAAGGACATGACCATAGTAGAGGATAAAGATGCAATGTAATTTTGTTTGATTAGTGCATCCCTATCTAGATTGACTACATGAAAACAAATTTGATCGAGACAACTTATTCTATGTATGAATATTTTTTATTTATGTAGAAATGTGTCCTAGTGCACACTTAAATACGTTGTGAGAAATATTATGTATTGAAAATGTAATGAAGTATATTATGTACTAAACATAAAAATAGATGATATGTGGAAAGATGTATCTCAACAACATGAAAGTATGCCTAAAAATCCTTTTGTTTTGTATTTTTTTGATGCTTTTGTAGTTTTTAAGCATACGTGAATGTTTTTGTATTTTCCATCTTTGGAAAGTAAATCACGCATAAGTGAAATTTGAAAAAGCCTAGAAAGACATAGTGTTATCACTTGAATGCACCCATTGAGGAGATGGGATGAATTTATCCTCACTCAAGTGAAAAAATGAAACCAACCCAAGGCTGTGGGTATCCCTATTGGGGGTGGATTTGTAGATTAGGGGCTACCTCCCCTTGATGCATCATTGAAGCTCATATTTCTACTACTAACAAATTAGGGGGATGAAAAGGGTTAGAAAAATTGAAAGTAAACCTATTCTACTGAAGGTGATAAATTTTTTTTTTCTCTACTCATGCCTTTAACATACACTTAAAACTAAGGACAAATATCACATACACTCTATTTAACATCAATCTCCCCTCTCACATCAGTGTTTCAACATGGGGTCTTGGAAATGACATAGGATAAGAGGAAATAAATAATAGGAATTATAAGACACTCTATTGAGTAGCCTAATCATTTAAACCTAAATTATATTTAGACACTTCTTATTTACCTGCAAGAAGGAAATCATAATACACTAGGTACTAATGGAATCAACATGTGAATGTAAAGGAAATTACACTTGCACAAAACTAATACCAAGCATGTACACTTAATGAAATATTTAAATAAGGTAAAACACTTATATTTATTGATTCAAGGTAAAATTTTTGTAGGGATTCACCATACTCAAGCAGATAGATTCATACAATAGCTAAAAATTCAAAATTTATAGAAGAAATGGGAAGGTAGAAAGAAGGGAAGCCCAAGAGTCACTTAGACATGTGTCCATCTGAGATAATCAATTAAAATTTCATGTGTAAGAGATGTGGGTAAATATATTCCATGTCATAGTGTATACTTGTCCAAAATAAGTCATAAAGATATTGAAAAGTGGTATAAAACTACCATTTTGGCATAAGAAACTACCCAACTGAGTTGCCTTCCAAAAATGCCCTTATCCTTATAAATGGTCAAGTATGATGGTTTGTATAAGAAATATGGGTTACATAAAATTCCATACATGCATTTTATTTATCCTTGATCATCCCTATTCTTGTGGACATGCAAAATCATCACTGGCTATTTCTAAAAGGCTCTTTTCCGTGCACCTTCTCTACTTGGCATTAAAAACTCCTCAATTTTAATAATTGATACATGAAAAAGAGGTAATTATACTTATCAAAGGCTCCCATACCATCATTTTCAATAAAAAACCTTTAAATTTCTCCCTAATTGCTTTTCACCACTTTCCCAAATGTTCACTAGTCTAGCTCACCAGACTAGCTGAAAGTAAGAGTCTAGTTAAGACACTTAGATTTATATTAATGCAATTAAATGAATTTTTAGAGTTATCTAAAGTGTATATATTCCTTCAAAATATTATTTCATCCTCTAACTCCTCCTGTAGCTTGCACACCACTCAAAATGGCCAAAATAAGCTTGGTTTTTCCCTATTCTATACAATTCCATACAAAAAAACATGTGTGAGATCCTATAAGAGTCTTATAAAACTTATATGTGGTTTCATGGTTATCACCTTTCATTTATATGCTCAAAATTCTCTATCTCTCCAATCGGGTCCTTGTGAGGGTTTTACAAGGGTTTTGAGTGACTTGGACTCCTAACCTTTGTTCATAAACGTCAGACATTTAAACCCTTAAAAAATTCCACTAAGATATCCTTAATGACCCTCCATAACATTTACAATTGGA